>JAQPPZ010014822.1:0-151821 GCA_028583015.1 Wollemia nobilis
AAAGATACAATGCCAAACAGAAATAAAGAAATCACAATAAAGGAATGCAAAGCAGTTGTACAAAATGAATGATTTTTATTAATCAATGGAGTTTAGAAACTCCTTTTAAGTACAACAGGGCTTGTAACCCTTTTCGTGATACAAAGTTACAATTTGTGCTAGGGTTCTCCGAAACCCTAGCTGGCACAATGTGGTGGCGTCTCCGAAGAATGTATCCTTAACCTCAACGAGAATGAGTGGGCTTCGTTGTATCCTTTGGCTCGGACCACTCCGACTTAGCAACTTGCTATCAACAAATCGAGATCTACCACTAGAATCCTGCACACATTAAAATTATCAAAGAGTTAGAAACTAATAAGAGGGCTCCATTGTGTGAGCCCTCAGAAACAGTCTAAAACCCTAGATTTATGAAATAAAAATAAACAGAATGCAGAATTCAACAACAGGATTAATACATAAAGAAAGATTACTTGCTTTAGACGAATCTATACCTTTTCCTGTTAACGCGGCGAGACCAGGCGGCGGCGATGGATGCGGCGAAAGGGTTTAGTTCAGACTTAGGGCCATAGAAGACTCAGAAGACTCAGGATTAATAGCAATAGCCAACTCCAGACTTAGATTGGAAAGATAGGTAGGTTTTAGCCGAAGAGATAGATAGGGTTTGAGCCATCAAGGTGACTCAATTTATAATCTACTCTTAGGGCACACTTTAGGGTTTTAACGACACTTTGAACGTGTGGCTAAGATTAAAGTGGATCCAAGGGTAGAGAATAAATCTAGGTTGTGAAACGGATTAAGATGGATGGACGGATGAGATTAAATGAAGGATGGACGGCTCAGATTAAATCACTTAAACTTTATTTATATATATATTAAAATATATTAAAATATTAAAATATATATATAAATATTAATTTAAATAAATTTGGGGATGAAAAATGGTAGGAAAAGTGAAATTGGGCCAAATAATGGTGGGAAAGTGTGGATTTGGGCCAAATAATGGCAGGAAGGATGGATGACTGACACGTGGTCGGCGGGAAGGTATAAGTGGCTGGATTTTGGTGTCTACGAGATGCCCCTTTTTGAGGTTGCTTTGTGTGAAGACACAATGTAGCACAAAAACTTAAGACACTCGAAAGTTGGATCGGACGCAACTCTCTCTCAAGACTAAAGCACAACTTTGAAGACCAAAGAATAAAAGAATATTTAAAATTTTTCAGCTTACCCCCTCAATTGGCGAGCGAGAATGGTTCTCACAAGCCAATTGGAAGAAATTCGGAAGATAATGAACCGTTTTTGCCCCAACGGTGAAAAAAAGGGTTGGTGCATGCACCATCTGTTTATGTCCCAACAAGAAAAGGGGTTGGTGTACAAACCAGAAAAGAATATGATTGAAGACGATATGAGTGATGTGAAAGATGGACCGTTTTTTGCCCCAACGGTTATAAAGGGATTTTTGCCAAACTGTAAATTCCATGATCATGTAAGATGAATTCCACTATAGGAAAATTAGAAATTGATAACGGATGCCCCAAATCCTGTGTGTGAATCCATACTGTTGATGAAATTGCCTTGTTGGCGCCATTGATATGCAGAGATGAAAGATGCATGAAAGAGTCCAGAACTCAGAGATGCTCCTAGTGACTGTATGGATAATTCCTCGGGTCGGAACCAATCAACCTAGGTAGCCACAATCTCTAGCAAGACTTAAAATAATGACGATATGAAAGATTGTCCATGTTTATGGCCCCATGAACTAGGCCATCAATGACAAGTGTTGAGCAAATTAATCTTGGTATGAGGTCACTTGAAAAGTAGAATACCCAAAATTGATTTCCAATTTTCAAACAATGAAATAATTGATGATGATAAATGGTAAGTGTCCTTATGGTGGTTTAATCCTCTTACCGAATTGCATGGATTCAAATCGTTGCAATCGCCAAGGTGATAGAATATACCACTAGATACGAGGTTTACTTTAATTTGATTTGGCAAAAATATGCATGATGAAAGAAGAATGAAATTGACGATAGATCAGAAGAATTGATGAATGTGGTTAATTTTGTGAAGGTTTTGAATATTTTTAACCCAATTTGTAAAACAATGATGAATGATGCGCTTTTTGAGCGAAATGACAAAATTTGTGTCCAAAACTTTTGTAACCTTCACAAAATGTTTTATTATGATAAGAAGAATGGATGAATGCAATTTGATGAAATTTGGAGGAGGTAAGCTTCAATTTTGCAGGTTTTGTTCCTTTATTCAATACTGACACCAAACGCCGGTCTGCGTTTGTGGTTGGCAGAGACGCCCGCCGGTGTTTAGGCACTCTGCAGACGCAGGACTGCGTCTGAATCCGCCATGAAATGCCCTACTGCGTTTCAGGGTGCCAAAATCAGCTATTTAAATAGTTTCAGCGAGAATTTCGCTCATTTGTGCGTTCGAGCTTAAGAGAAGTGCGTCTGAGGGAGTGGAGTGAAGTGGAGTGAAAGGTTGTGTGGGAGAGTGAAGCACGCGGGAGCTATGGCGGAGATGGGAGCGGACGCGCCAGTGCAGCCAGCTGAGGTATTTGTTCATTTAAGCAAGTACTTATTATGTGTTTTTTTTTTTTTTCGGAAAAATTTGTAACAAATTTTTGTTTTGTTGTTTTGCAGCTTAGGGTGTTAGAGGCACGACACCGATTCTCCCCTATCATTCCGGGGATGAGGAGGTCGTTGTCCCAAGAAGGCCGGGAGGTATTGGATGCGGTGGGGCTAGCGGAGGCGGCCCGGTTGGAGGTAGTTCGGGTGGATGAGGGGTACCTCTCGGCTTTGGCCGAGAGGTGGGATCCAGATCGGGGGGACGTTCCAGCTCCCGACTGGAGAGATGACGGTGACGCTTGAGGATGTATACCGCATCCTCAAGGTGCCCGTGGAGGGGGCACGGGTGGAGGTTGGACGAGATAGGGCCACGGAGATGGCCAAGGTGTTTGGGGATGACTGGAGGGAGATCCGGACGGAGAGCGAGGGGATCCCATACTTGGCCATGTATACGGCCAAGGAGTTGGGAGCGGTGGAGGCTCTGACGATGTTCGTGTTGGCCAACATTGTGGCCCCGAACAGCACCGGGTGCAAGTTCCCATGGAACCTGATGGGTGTAGTGAGCGAGATGCTCACTAATAGGGTAGTGTATGCCTGGGCACCCACTTTATTGGCGCAGGTGTACCGGGAGTTGTATGAGGTTCGAAGACGGGGCCGGAAGGGCCTGGGTTGCAGTGTGGTGCTCTAGTGCTAGGGCTGGGAGCACTTTAGAGTGGCCCGACCGGAGGGGTTGCCATGGGCTCACTGGGACGTGAGCCAGGCTTATGGTAGGAGATGGCCAGTGGCGGAGGAGAGACAACCGAGCCGCCCCGTGAGATCGGGGCAATGGTATAGGAGACTATGGGCAGACTTGATAGATGTCCAAGTCATTTGGAGGCCCTGGCGGGAGGCGAGGTGGATCGGGGATGGAGAGCACCTGAGACGGGTGCGACAGGCCAGATGGGTAGTGGGGCGGAGCCACGGTGAGGTGGAGTACATACAGATGTCTCGAGTACTCCGCCAGGTCGGATTGAGGCAGGATGTCCCCGGTGAGCCAGTGCGCTACCAGAGGCACGGATCGGAGGGGATTTGTTGTGTGCCGAGCCGTGGAGGGAGGCAGTAGAGGACGATGAGGACATGGAGATCCCCGACGTGGACGACGTTGGGGTGACAGCTGAGTATGCAGCATGGATGGCCGCAGAGCCGAGGTGGGAGCCACCATTGGTGGTTGGTGGAGCCGGAGAGCACGAGGCTGGGGCTGGAGAGGGCGAGGGAACCGTGGAGGTTCCCAAGCGCAGGGAGGGTCCCCACCTTCGATCTGACAGTCGAAGGCGAAAGGGGAAGATGGCACGATAGGCTTCGGGGAGCGGAGATGACGGGGAAGATGGCAGAGAGGGCCTAGGAGAGGCCACAGGAGAGGCTAGGGAGGTACCCCCTAGCGGGCACAAGAACGAGTTGGCGCAGCTGCAGTAGCAGATAGCGGAGCGCGATGCTATGCTAGCTACCCGGGACGAGAGGATAGCTCAGCTGGAGCAACAGGTGGCAGAGCGGGATGCCCTGTTAGTTGCTCAAGAGGAGAGGATGGCCCAGCTGTAGGCGGACTTGGATGGAGCGACCAGGGTGCCCCAGGATGATAGGGTGACGAGACTCCAGGCAGAGCTAGCGGAGCGGGAGCGACGATACGGGATAGACATAGCTAGGCTTAGGTCTAGGACTCGTTACATTGAGGCTCTGGAGGACACATTGTTTAGGCATCACATTGTGTTGCCTGATCCTCCATCCTCCTCTGTCTCTAGGCGTAGTGAGTCTAGGCACACCACTAGGTCTAGGGCTCCTACTAGGTCTCGGGGGTCCTGTTTTGATGGTTAGCTTAGTGCTTAGATGCACTCTTTATGAGCCTTGGTGCTCTATTGTATTTTGTAGCCTTTTGGCATTCACTGTACGTTTTGACCTTTATACATATATATATATACATGGCTTTTATTTATTTGGTGTTTTACTCTCTTTTGTGTGAATGCCTATGTTTTTGTGATGCATGTTTTTATATGTTTTAATGTTTTTGATGCATATGTGATGGAATGGTATGCAAACTTATAGATGATTAATGCGAGACTAAGTATATAACATACAAATCTATGGATGATTAATGCAAGACTAAGTAAATGATATGTAAATCTATGGATGATTAATGCAAGACTAAGTAAATGAAATATGCACTAAGAAGCACTCATACTTTTAGATAGTTAGATTTAGCCAATTGTTATCATAATTGTTTAATCAGGGGCACCGAACTTGGTGGCTTGTGAATGGATGACGTATGGAATGACATGAATATGGAAGAAGATATGGAGGGTGATATGGAAGAAGATATGGAGGAAGATATGGAGGAAGATATGGAGGAAGATATGGAGGTTGATATGGAAGACTGTTTTACAAAGACTCAAACATGCTAGTGGTATCAAACAAACTTACTAACACTGCCTAATTCAACTAGGACCAAATGTGTGTGCATGCGAGTTCATTAACCAAATCAGAAGCATGGTAGTGACTCTAGGCAATCAAAAACACTGTGTGTGTGCAAGTGTGTTCATTAACCTCATCTTGCATAAATTAGGTAACCCTGTTATGGAGAAGACCCCGAAGCTAGTTTGTCCGTATGAGCATTCGAGAGGTCTCTTTTTGAGGAGAGACATGTCGCCACGCAATGAGTATACTCCACTTGCCGAGTCAAGCGTCTATAGCCCCGGTGAAGGTTAACTCCATAGTCCATGTTGTTTTTGACCTTTGTAAGCCTTGGGGATGACTACCTATCCGTACTGATTGGACAAGTAGTACGATCCTTACAACTTATTTGGGATCGGTGGTGTGTGAAAAATGTTCATTTCCTTAGAGCTTTGGGGAATCGGATTCTCAACCGAAGTATGATGAGAATTTTACCCTATCCTTACTACTCTGTTTATATTTATATTTTGTGATTGCTTGTGATAGTGGTAAGAACCATTTTTTTATGGACTATGTTTGCATGATAGGACAAACGAGGATTACCCTTTTCACTTCAAGGCACAACCCAAGGATGGTGTTATCTCTCTTTTACACAAGATGTTTTTAAGATGTGAAAATGTGATAGGTTCAAGACCGCTTTTGAAATCATTTCCCAATACTCAAGATTTTATTTAGTGTAATTTGTGATATGGCCCTAGAGAACTTTGACATGCATTTCGAAGTTTGCTTAAAACACTAGGAATGGCTGAGTGACTAAAAACATTTTGGCAATGTAAATATGTGCAAATGGAAAATGGGTGTACGAATGACAATTCGGTTTGATGGATTTTATGAAGGTGCCCCTGATTAAGGCAACATGACTTTTGCTTGACCAAATTTTATATCCAAAAGATAGAATGGTCTCTAACATGATATGCAACTATGGCTGAAAATGAAATGTTATGGTTTTCAATGAGATGTATGCACATGAAATGCAATGTTTTTGAATGAGATGTATGCAACTAACAATGAAATGCAAATTCTTTTTATTTTATTTGTTTTTTTTTTTGTTTTTTTTTTTTTTTTTTGTTGTACAAGCCATGTATATATGTACATATAAAATTCAAACTATGCGTAGAATGCCCTCAAGTGTATAACATTAAGTGGTTCGGGTTCTTCCTCTCCCTCTAAAGCTGGCAAGTCTATAAGTTCCATTGCCCACTCTTTCGGTGACCATATATGGACCTAACCAATTAGCCACGAATTTATCTCGAAGATGCGGCAATGCATTGGTGTTTTGTTGATTCTCTTTAAGGACAAGATCCCCTACTTGAAATTCTCTTAGATGAACTTTGGCATTGTAAGCACGTTTCAATCGGTCTTGATAAACTCGCAAATGCTCTAAAGCATTGATTCATTTTTCATCTATGAGTGTGAGTTGATCAAGACGTGCTTGTCTAGCGAGTATCATCATCGATAAATTCCTGCAAAGAAATTCGCAAGGAAGGGATCTCGAGCTCAAGAGGCATGATTGCTTCAGCTCCATAGACCAAAGAAAATGGCGTTGCCCCAATGGGAGTTATGATGCTTGTTATGTAAGCCCATAATGCCAAGGGGATTTGTGTATGCCAATCTTTATGATTTTCTTTAACAAGTTTCTTAAGAATAGCAATTATGGTCTTATTGGAAGCTTCGGCTTGTCCATTGGCTTGTGGGTAGTAAGGAGTTGAGAAACTATGTTGGATATTATACTTTTCGCAAAGAGCTCGAACATCCTTATTCTTAAAAGACTTGCCGTTATCGAAAATGATTTTAGAGGGAATACCAAAACGACAAATGATATGGTGAAGTATAAACTCCACAATTCTAGGACCTGTCGTACTTGGTTAGAGGAATAGCTTCAACCCACTTTGTGAAGTATTCAGTGGTTGTAATGATGAAAGTATGTTGTCCTGAAGAGGCAGGTGAAATCTTGCCAATTAAATCGAGACCCCATTGTGAGAAGGGCCAAAGGCTTTGGATGGGCTGTAAAGCTTGTGATGGTATATGGATTAAATTAGCGTGTTCTTGACACTTTTTACATTGTTTAACATATTTGCAACAATCTTGTTCCATAGTGGGCCAATAATACCCCATACGTAAAATACGCTTCACAATGGCCATTCCACTAAAATGACCACCACAAGTACCATCATGGGCTTCGGCAATAGCTCTATGTGTTTCACCTGCTTCTAGACAGCGGAGGAGTACTCCATCATATCCACGTTTATACAACACATCCCCCAAAAGAACAAAACGAGCTGCCTTTTGCTTAAAACAACGGCGGGCAGTTCGAGACAAATCAGATGGGAGTGTTCCAAACTTGAGGAAGGCTACTATCTCACTAGACCAAGGCTCATATGGATCCGAATGGATAAAGCAAACATCTTTTTCATCCTTAGACTCAGCACGGACAATTGCAGACTTAGAGATTGTGGAAATGATTAGGGGTTGTACCTCTCCAAGGGAGTCCTTTGGAATCAATGATCCAAGAGAGGCCATGGCATCCACAAATCTATTAGTCGAACGAGGCAAACTAGTGATCTCATACCAATCAAACTTAGAGAGCAACTTCATTGCTACATCATGATAAAGCTTAATGGTAGGTTCTTTGGCTTGGTATTCTCCTGTAATTTGTTTAACCACGAGTTGAGAATCCCCAAATATTCGAATACGCTTAATGCTCATAGCTATGGCTGATTGAAGACCTAAAATTAAGGCTTCATACTCTGCTGTATTATTGGTGCATTGGAAGTCTAGTTTGAATGATAAAGGGATGGGAATCCCTTGAGGTGTATGAAACACAACTCCGAGCACCTTGACCTTTCGCGCACTTAGAGCCATCAAAGAATAGCGTGATGTCAACATCTTCCTCCGGAATGATGTCCTCTTCTTGTTCGAGTGATAGCAAATACCGAATCATCCGGGAGCTCAATAATCAAAGGATGATCACTAGGTAGTGGAGCTTCCGCAAGTTGATCGGCTATAACTTGACCTTTAACAGATTTTTGGCTAATGAATTCAAGATCGAATTCGGTAAGCAACATTATCCATTTAGCGGTACGAGTGTTATTATAAGTGCGAGACATCATATAACATAGAGGGTTTTCTCTAGCTATGACATATGTTGTATGGCTAAGCATATAATGACGAAGTTTCTTAGTGGCAAAAACCACTGCTAAGCACAACTTTTCCACATAAGCATATCGGGTTTCATAGCTTACCAATGTTCGACTAATATAATAGACAGATTGCTCACGATTTTGTTCATTCTTTTGTGCAAGCATTGTCCCTAAGGCAAAGTCCGTTGTTGAGATATAAATATTGAAAGGGACCCCTAGACGAGGCGGAGCTAAGACTGGCGGAGACGCTAAGTACTGCTTGATGTCATCAAAGGCTTTCTGACACTCATCTGTCCATGAAAATTGTACCCCCTTTTGTAGTAGGTGGCAAAATGGCCTACATTTATCAGAAAGTTGTGCAATAAAGCGACGGATTGAATTAATCTTTCCTTGTAAACTACGCAACTCCTTCAAATTAGTTGGGGGACACATTTCCATAATGGCTTTGACCTTGTTTGGGTCCACCTCAATACCTCGTTTAGAGATAATAAAACCTAGGAGTTTGCATGAGGTAACACCAAAGACACATTTCTTAGGGTTCAACCTTACTTTATGCTCTAGAAGTCTATCAAAAACTTTTTCCAATACATCAAAATGCTCTTGTCGAGTTTTAGATTTTGCCAATAAATCATCCACATAATCTTCGATAATCTTATGCATATAATCATGGAAAATATAAGTCATGGCTCGTTGATAGGTTGCACTGCGTTCTTAAGGCCAAAGGGCATCACCCTGTAACAAAAAGTTCCCCAAGGTGTGGTAAATGTTGTTTTGTGTTGATCTTCAGGGTTTATTCGAATCTGGTTGTATCCTGAAAATCCATCCATGAACGAAAGCATTTCATGACCAGCGTAGGTATCGACAAGAGTATCAATGTTTGGAAGAGGAAAGTCATCCTTAGGACACGCTTTATTTAGATCTCGAAAATCGGTGCAAACACGTATCCCCCGTTAGGCTTGCGAACGGGTACCATGTTAGAAAGCCACTCGGGATAATCAATCGGGACGACAAATTTAACATCCAGAAGTTTCTGAATCTCCGATTTAACTATGAGGGCCACGGTAGGATGCATTTTCCTAAGTTTCTGTTTGACAGGTTTAGCATCTTTTTGTAAGGTGAGGTTATGGACAACCAAATTAGGGTCTAGGCCTGGCATGTCTTTGTAAGACCATGCAAATATCTCCTTCTTCCGCTTGAGTAGAGCAATCATTTGCTCTTGTTCCTATGATGATAGACTTTTAGCCAGTTTCACAATTTGGGTGCCATCTTGGTCTGGACTAAGGTCTACATCGATAGTTTCTTCAATAGACATGTGGGAACCTTCCTCAAGGTGATGGGGAGTAGGGATCAGATTTATGTCATCTAAAATGTCATCAAGCTCCTGTGCCTTGCTCTCGTCTATGTCTTACTGGAAGACCTCTGGCTTAGAAGATGAAGGTGAATGTGGAGGTGAAGGAAGAATGTAGTTGGCGGAAGCCCTTAACAATTCCTCGAAAAGGATGAACTACGAAATAGATGGAGAGGATGAAATCCGATCCATGTCAATCGAGCTTGGGTTGATCGGGATTGGCTTATCCGGATCATATGGATTATGGAGCGGGGTGAATAAGTCTTCAAAATTCATTGTCGACTTATGGAAGAAAGGATGGGCGGAATGGAAGGGAAAACCGGTGAAGACCTCGGAAGACCTGAAATGCAAAACAACATAGTTTTTCTTTTTTTTTTAGTTTGAGTTTTTTTTTTTAGTTGAGTTTTTTTTTTTTTTTGTGGTGGTGAAAACCACTATTACACACATACATAAAGCAATAAAGTATTTTTATATATTTTGATTTTTTTTTTTTTTTTGGGAATTTTCTGATTTTTTTTTTTTTTTTTGGTAGTGGTGAAAACCACTATTTTAGTATATACATATAATACAGGTTTGGATTATGGCTTATGGATGTGGCGGAGGGGGTGGTTCACCTCGTTCTTGTGGAATAAGCAAGCGAAAGATGGCCTCTTGGAGAGGGAACAATTGGAGATAAAACTCGTCTTGTTCAGTGAGGGGAACAATGGGCGCCGACTCTTCTTCGGATTCATCACCATTTGACATGACGTCAAATTCTTCATAGGCTTCATCTTCGGATTCGTCGGGGTGGAGGATTTCTTCTTATGAATTAAGATTAATGCTTTGAAAAGCTTGTTCAAAAGAAGAAAGGGATGGAAGTGGTTGGTAGCCCAGACCAAAACGCTCAGTGGGTCTCTGGTATGGCATATCGATGCGTTCAGTTACCCCTTGCTCGTATCGACCTAGGCCAAATTGCTGCCAATTATGTCTATGGAAATAGCGAGAGGGAAAACCCTCCATCCTTTCGATATTGGCAGGGACTGGATGCTTGGGTTCTAGTATGGTGGTAGGACTAGAAGATGACTCTATTCCCCCATATACAAAATTAATGGAATTTGGCATAGAACCCATGTTATAAACCGATCCAATGGATAAATGTTGGTCATGTGGACGACCAAAATATTTAACTGTTTGCACATTGAACGGTGTGATGTGGACATCTTGGATGGCATACTCACCAATACATGCATCAGTGAGATGGACCTTGACTTGGGAGGGAGATGGACTAGATGATGGAATAGAAGAATGTGGGATAGAAGAATTGGAAGGATTTGGTTGGGTTGATGCTTCACTGACTTGTGAAACATCAGCTGGTGATGGTTGGGAAGAAGAAGGAAGATTAGGAGATGAAGAAAGTGGTGAATGAGATGGAATAGCGGAAGAGGAAGATGGTTGCGATATGATGGGTAGCCCCTCGGGGAATGGGAGATTTAGAAGAAGATGGTATAGAAGAAGTAGATGGGGTCAAGAAAAGATGAGTGGATGGCAACACAATCTCATAAGGATTTGAGACATAGTTGCAATGTTTGAAGGGTTCGGTGTCGGCGGGTACACAATGAACTCTGTCCCTCATATACATACTTCAGACATTGATGCGGTATAGAAGGGACACATCTCATCTCCCTAAGCCAAGGCCGTCCAAGCAATACATTGTATGCCATGGACCCTTCCAAGATGTGAAACAAGGTATGCAAAGTTCGGGCCCCTACCTCAATGGGCAAGATAACCGTGCCAACCGTGGAAGATAAAGCATCATTGAATGCTTTAAGAGTAAAAGTCGACTTGGTGATAAGGGATGGCGACAGACTCTAGATTACTCAACGCCGATGTTGTAATGATATTGATTGAGGAACCGGTGTCAATTAAGACTCTCTTGAATGGCTTGTGATCGATCTTGGCCATGATATGCAGTGGAGGATCTATACTTTCTGTTGACAAAGGTTTGATTTCAAAATCATAGAAAGTGATGGAGGGCTCCATGCATGTTTGAATACTCCCCACAAAGTTGTTGAAGGCATTAGTATCTTGAGTTTGAAGCTCGATTGACTTTAATATTTCCATTAATGCCTCTCTATGCGGGGGAGATTGTTGAATGAGGTCATAGATCGATAACTTGGCAGAAGCCATTTTTAAACTGGTAGTTAACTGGCTACTCAATGACATGATGGGTCGTTGGCGTTGAGTAGAATGATTTAGCGGTTGTTGAGAAGTACTAGCACGTCGTTGGGTCACTGTTACCTGAGGTGGACTGGGGGTTTGTACAGGTGGTTGTGGTTCAGCCTGATTTGGTTGGTTCGCCCTTTGACCCCGGGTTACTACGTTAATAGTACCCACAAAACCTTGGTATGGTTGTACATGGTTGACTTGATTAGGAGGAGTTACCTGAGTTACTCCCCCTGAAGTTGTTGGAGCTTCCTCCCGATGTGGAAGGGGTGTTTGAAATATACCAAGATTTTGATTTTGTTGGGCTAAGGGGCTATCCAATTTAATGGCTCCAATCTCAATAAGATCTTGGATCACATGTTTGAAAGTTGTACAATTATTGATATCGTGCCCATTTTGCCTATGATAAGGACAAAATAGGTACTCCTTGTAATACTTCCCCCTTCTAGATGGTTCTAAAGGTTTAAACTCAGGTAAAGTTAAGCGATTTGTGCTATATAACTTGTTGAATATGACCGCATATGGTTCATCTAAAGGTGTGAACTATCGCTTGGGACGATTTTTTTGCCAAGGTCGAGTTTCCATGGTTGGCTCAGTATTGTGAGTTGGTTGAGGAGGGCGGGTACCGCATGATAAGCAATTGGTTGCGGTTGACTTTGCATTACTTGTTGTTGTTGAGCCATTACGGGCTGGCTCGCCACCACTTGATTAACTTGGTTAACATTTGAGGTTGTACTAGCTTGTGCTTGTTTGTTTTGGCCATAATTATTATTTCGTTGTTGGCCCTTTTGTTGCCATTCTTTTCTACGGGGTTTTAAAACACCCTCTTGGACTTTAATGTCTTCTATGATACTTGCTTGGGCCAAAGCCTCTTCAAAAGTCTGTATTGTTGTAATTGGAGTAACCAAGAGATAGGTTTTAGACAACTATGGGTGAACATTTTGGTTAACTCCTCCATTGGTAGGGAGAATGGCAATTTATTAATGATAGCCCTCCAACGGTTTCCAAAGTCATAAACAGTCTCATCGTCATGTTGCTTGAGCTTGTATAAGTCGGACAATGAGACTTTCCTTTGTACATTTAGGGAGAATCGTTCTAAAAATAGATTAATCAATTGCTCGTAAGCATAAATGCTATGGTGAGGTAAATGATTGTACCATTGTACGACATCTCCTCCTAATGTCCGAGGAAAAGTTTCGAGCATAAGAGCGTCATTATTTTGGATTCTAAAGCGAGCATGCATGAATGAGCTCACATGTTCATGAGGATCCTCGGTTCCTCGAAATTTGTCAAACTTCGGTAATGTGAAATCAGTCGGATATGGCGGTGAAGGTACCGAAGGATGAATTGGTTGATTGATCAACGACCTTAGCGTAGGTTTTTGACTAGATGCACCAGGCATGTTGAGCGTAAGGTTGTCAATCTGTTGTTGCATAGCATGGAGTCGAGAATCTTCATGAAAATTTTGATTCGTTTGATGATTATGATGATGCAATGGAGGAGTGGAAAAATGATGAGATGGGATGAAATTGCCTGGATTAGGCGGTGTGGAATGGACAGGTTGTTGGTATGGATGATACCAGAAAGAAGGTGATTGGGGTGAATGATGAACTGGCCTGGGTTGGGAGAAAGGTGGGGTAGGAATGGACACCACCGAAGATTGGGGTACCCAGGTGGGGCTCGAGCTAAGAAAAGCTGGCTGGGTAGAAATTGGTTGGGGTGTAGGATTTACTACGACAGGTGGTTGGGCATTTTGTTGCTGTTGTTGTTGAAGCAACTTGTCGAGGTACTCCCTAACCTTATTAATCTCTAACCCAAGGGATGTGGGATGATTGGATGAAGGTGGAGGGCAGGCTGCCATGGTAGTCACGGGAGACTGCATAGCGAGGGGCAATGAAGGTGGCTGAAGTAGGCGGTACACGGGAAGAAACAGTGAGGCTGTGCCCCGGGTAGGGTGAAACCATAAATGGTTTGGGAAGAAGAGGGTTGAAATTGGTCATGGCTAGAGGAGGTTCCACCGGCCTCATAGAGAGAATTGGTGTACACCGGGGTAAATGGAGGAGAAAGTGGTCGGGAAGACACTACATTTGTCTCCAAAGGAGGACAATTGAGCATATGGGAAGATGTTGGAGATGAAGCCGGCTGAGCGGATACAACATTAGCCTCAAAAAAAGGGTTAGTGTAGACATGAGTGAAACCAGCGGGTATGGTTGATGCAATATCCTGCTGAAAAATAGAATCTTGCATAGGGGAATCTTGGATTGGCTCAAGGACATAACCGGTGCCATCTCTTAAGTGAGTTTGCACTTGGGCCATATCAATGTGGGTAATATGACGGGAATTGTCTTCCTCCATGGGCATGGCCATGCGATAGACGGTAGAAGGACGTGAAAGACACTGCGGGCGAACTGCACTGAAATTCACTAGGATAAGTGGTCATGTTGGTGGTGGGGATGTTACGTGAATTATTCATTTGATTATTTAGATTTAACACTTTAGATTGATTCCTTGTTAAGACCATAACGCAATAAATCTAAACAAATTCAGAAAAGAAGAATGCAAAACTTGAATGATAAATTTACACTAAAGAAATTATCAGAAAACAGTCACAACCTAGGTTTCAACCAATGTGTCTTACCTGCGGTTAATTACTTATTTTCTGATCTTAATATGTAGTAAATTTTAAGTGTCCGGTTTATGAGTTTTGCATGTGATCTAATCTTGAATTATTCACAAAAAAGGTAAAAACTATGGCTAGGAAAGGACAACGAGATTCTTCCTGGTGATGAAATCCAGCAAGTTTGCTCGGGGGTGACCTATGGTGTCTGAGGCAGAAGTTTAATGGATGGAGATGAATTCCACCGTCACTAAACTTCAAGCAATACCTAGTGATGAAATCCAGATATTACTTGTTTTAAATGCAATATGAAATGCGGTGAATTTTATTTTAAGTGTTTTAGTTGTCTAATGTATACATACAAAGCTATAAATCAAAAGTTCTAATGATCTAAGCAAGAGGCCACTGAAAATATGCCATTTCCTCTGAAGAAGTGGAGTACACCGTTTAAAACCCCCTGCCTACCAATGATATCGGATATCAAAGGAGCAACCGGAAGGTTCGTCCACTTCTCTGCTGGAATCACCCAATGGCGGGAGTACTATTGACATCCAATCAATAGTCCTACTTAGATAACTAAAACAGATAATTCGTAGCTATTCTAATATGCGGCTAGGTATGCAATTTTTTTTTTTTATGCAAGCAACAACCAATAATGCAATGCGAGAAAAATGTAACTAAAAATGTAACAAAAAAAATGTATATACGGCTTAAGCTGTTCTTTTCCAGTTACTTAGTTTTTGTTCATTTTAAAGCAATGATACGAAAAAGAAACAGAATACGACGAGAAAAACCAAAAACGTAAAAAGTACGGTTTAACAAAGAAAAAAAAAAATGCACTTACTCGGAAGCCTACGCTTTTTCGTATAAAGCGCCTTCAAACGCCCAAGGGAGTCTACGCGAGGCTGAAACGCACCTCTGCGTTTCGGATCGGACTTCCAGACGCCGCTCTGCGTCTGCTTGCATTTTCGCAAACTCCTCAGAAACCCTAGTTCGCTGGAACAGCGAATTTCATGATTTTGGAACACTGCAAAATAAAACAAAAACAGGAATAGATCAGTAAAGCAAGTATTAAAAACATGAAACCCTAGGGGGTCCCACCGTGATCGCCATTTGTAGATTAAAGATACAACGCCAAACAGAAATAAAGAAATCACAATAAAGGAATGCGGAACAGTTGTACAAAATGAATGATTTTTATTAATCAATGGAGTTTAGAAACTCCTTTTAAGTACAACGGGGCACTGTAACCCTTTTCGTGATACAAAGTTACAATTTGTGCTAGGGTTCTCCGAAACCCTAGGCGGCACAATGTGGTGGCGTCTCCGAAGAATGTATCCTTAACCTCAACGAGAATGAGTGGGCTTCGTTGTATCCTTTGGCTCGGACCACTCCGAGCTAAGCGATTGCTATCAACAAATCAGATCTACCACTAGAATCCTGCACACATTAAAATTATCAAAGAGTTAGAAACTAATAAGAGGGCTCCCTTGTGTGAGCCCTCGAAAGCGATCTAAAACCCTAGATTTATGAAATAAAAATAAACAGAATGCGAGAATTCAACATGATTAATACATAAAGAAAGATTACTTGCTTTAGACGAATCTATACCTTTTCCTGTTAACGCGGCGAGACCGGGCGGCGGCGATGGATGCGGCGAAAGGGTTTAGTTCAGACTTAGGGCCGTAGAAGACTCAGAAGACTCGGGATTAACAGCAATAGCCAACTCCAGACTTAGATTGGAAAGATAGGTAGGTTTAGCCGAAGAGATAGATAGGGTTTGAGCCATCAAGGTGACTCAATTTATAATCTACTCTTAGGGCACACTTTAGGGTTTTAACGACACTTTGAACGTGTGGCTAAGATTAAAGTGGATCCAAGGGTAGAGAATAAATCTAGGTTGTGAAACGGATTAAGATGGATGGACGGATGAGATTAAATGAAGGATGGACGACTCAGATTAAATCACTTAAACTTTATTTATATATATATTAAAATATATTAAAATATTAAAATATATATATATAAATATTAATTTAAATAAATTTGGGGATGAAAAATGGCGGGAAAAGTGAAATTGGGCCAAATAATGGTGGGAAAGTGTGGATTTGGGCCAAATAATGGCGGGAAGGATGGATGACTGACACGTGGCTGGCAGGAAGGTATAGATGACTTACAAGTGGCTGGATTTTGGTGTCTACAATTATCTATATGCTTCTGTGATAAAAGATATATTGAAAGTGATTGAGAGTTTGTGAGTGTGAAGCATATTGAGTCTCTAACAATTATCTGTATGTTTCTAAAAAAGTGATTGAAAGTGATTGAGCATTGAGGTAAATGTGAAGCATATTGAGTATCTAATAATTCTCTATATTTTTCTAAAAGAGTGATTGAAAGTGATTGAGCATTGTTATGAATGTGAATCATATTGAGTCTCTAAAAATTATCTGTATGTTTCTATGAGATTGGACAAGTTCTATTGTGGACTTGTTGAGCAGATTTGAGGTAAGTCTTTGAGAAGACTTGTGGACATATTTGTGTGAGCTTTTCTAGAAGCTTACAACATAGATTGAGAACAGATTTGGATAAGTTCTAGTGAGGACTTGTTGAGTAGAATTGAATAAGTTCTAGTGAGGACTTGTTGAGAAGATTTGAACAAGTTCTTGAGAGGACTTGTGGACAAATTAGGTGTAATATTTTGTGGAAGCTTACAAGGTAGATTTAAGACAAGTATTTGAAAAGACTTTTGAGTTGATTGATTTATTTGTTCGAACATTGGGTTAAGGTTTGGGGCATATCTAGCAGAGTTGATTTGAGATTGATTCAAGATTTATGTTAAGGCTTGAGGACAGAGATTGAGGATAAATTTGTGCTAGACCAAATGACTATGTTTAGTACATATCAGAGGATAAATATTGAGGACAAAGTTTGGTGTAAATTTTAGGATAGGTTTGTGCTAGACCAAAGATAGATATTGAGCATATTTATGCTAGAATTAAGGACTATGTTTAGTGTAGATTTGAGACAAAGCTTTGAAGGTGACAAAGTATAGAGGATAAAAATTTCTATTGGATATAGATCCATTAGACAGGGGAGTGAGGACAAGTGTCTTTAGTGGATAGAGATACGTTATCCAGTGGAGTAAGGATAGGTGTATTCAGTGGATAGAGATACATTAGTCACACAAAAATGTGGAGAGAGAAGTGGGAATAATAGTTCTTCTAGAAGATAACCAACCAAATTAAGAGGAGAAAGGATTTCTCCTATGGATAGAGATCCATGAACTTTATTATGGGATTGATGTCTCCTTTGGATAGAGGTCCTTAAACAATTTAATAGGGAAAGGATTCCCAAGAGATTGATTGAGGAAATTTTAGTAAAATATTTTCTTCATGGAGTAGCTCACATTGGGTGAACCATGTAAAATTGGTGTCTCTATTGTGTGTGGCTATTTATGCATTGATTTAACTAGTGCTATTGATATTGATATTTATACATTGCATAACATTGATTGGGAAATAAAAGTAAAAAGTGGTCTTATACTTTTTACCCCCCTCCTCTCAGTATAAGCTTGTGTTATTCAATTGGTATCAAAGTGGGTTCCTTCGAAAGAGTTTAACAACTTGAAGTAAAATATTTCAAGAACACAATGGATTCTAAGAATGTGTCCTTAGATAATTCAACACCAATATTTGATGGAAGTACTATATATTTTGGAGTATGAGAATTAAGATTCACCTGATGGCACTTGATAATGAAATTTGGAAAGCAGTTGAAAATGGATACGTACCACCAGTTGATCCACCTACAGATAAGGAAGGTAATATTCTACAACATTATAATTCAAAAGCAATGAATGCAATTTTGAGAGGTTTGCATAGACCATAATACATAAAAGTTATGCATTGTAAATATGCAAAAGGAATTTGGGGTAAGTTGCAAAGCATATATGAAGGAGATAAAAGTGTCAAAAAGGCAAAGATATGAAATCTCAAAGGACAATCTGAAGAGTTAAGAATGAAGGTTGAGGAAAACATTAGTATTTATCGACTTCGATTTGATGACGTTGTTAATGCTATGCAAGGACTTGGAATTAATGTTGACGAATCAGAGGTTTGTGATAAGGTCTTAAGATCTCTTCGAAAAAAATTTAGTGAAAATATTTCTACAATAGATAAATCAAAATATGGTGATTCTAATAAGATATATGTTACTTGGTATTCTTACAGCTTTTGAGTTAAGAACAAAAGAGGAACCTAATCACCAGAAGGAAGGAACCTTCAAAGTGATATAGAAAACAAAGGGTAAGAAGTCAGATTCAAGAAATGAGTCATCCAGTGATGAAGAAGCAAATTATGGAAAAAATAATAAATATTCAATAATATTTAAGGATGTAAAATTTGTTAGATGTTTCAATTGTGAAAAGTATGGTCACTATGCAACTGATTGTCAAGAAGCTAGAAATGGTAATGATGAAGAAAAATGAGATCATAAGAACAAGGAATAAAAAAAATACAGGTATGAAAAGAAAGGTAAGGATCGACAAAGCAGACAAGGGAAAAATTTCTTTCAAAGACAAAAGATAAGCTACTATGCATACAAGGAAAGCAATTACTCAAGTGATAGTGATAATATTTTCTCAAATTATGATAAATATGAAGTCCTATTTTTGATTGAATAAAAATAAGAGGTTAAGAAAAGGCCACCAATAATTCTCAAGTTGTTTAGATGTGGTAATTTTGGACATCTTGAAGATAGTTGTACAAGGAATGGTTTCAATTTCAGTGATGATGATTATGAGGATGCATTTGAAGGACCAAAAGAGAATATTATAATGGCATTAGAAGAAGAAGAAGGTGATCCTATAGAAGACAAGTTAGAAAAGAATGAAGATGTTGACAAAGGCAAACAAATAGAGGAAGAATCAAAAAAAGGAGTTGATCTTGAGGGAGAGCTTATTTATGCTCTTAAAATTTTAAAGAAGGTAAGAAAGCAAAACTCCCAACTTGAATTTTAGTTTCAAGAATGTGATGAAGAGATAGGAAAGCTTATAGAGGATTTAAACAAGTCAATGGCTAAGGCAAAAAAGTTCAAGGATAAGTTAGAAGAAAAGGTCTTAGAATGTGATAAGTTAGAACAAGAAGTAGCTCGACTAAGGGAATATTTAGAAAATCCCAAGGATAAGCTACACAAGTTAGGAAAGAGTTCAAATAATTTGGATAAGATGATCAAGTTACAAAGAATGTCAACAAACAAAACAGGTCTTGGTTTTGAACAAGCTCAAAAGAAACAAGAAGAAGAGCCAACTTCAAGTTCTAAAGAAGAAGGAAATTTAGAAGAAGAAAGTGTAAGAGAAAGTGAGACTTATGAGGATGAGTTGGACAATAGAAAATTCCACAAGGAAATGTACAATGCACAAAAAGGAAACATATGGAATAGGAACCAACATAGAGAAAAAGAGACTAAGAGATAAATGAGGTCAAGGCAAGGAAATTTCAATGGATGATGTTTCTCATGTCATAGATTTGGGCACATGGCTTTATAGTGCAGGACACATGAAAGACAGGAATATGGAAACTTTAGAAATAGGCAGCTTTTCCATGGATATTGCTACTCATTTAATCAATTTGATCACAAGGCAATGAATTGCAAGGTACAAAACATGAACAAAGATGTCTTCACTAGGAGAAATCCCAAGACATTTACACCTACAAGAAATAATAACATTAAGTGTTATAAGTGCAATAATTATCGACATACAACAAAGTGGTGTAGAACATATATTCTAGAACCAAGCATAAACATGAATAGGAATGGGAACAAGAACAGGAATAGGAACAAGAATATACAAATGAACATGAACAAGAACAGTAACAAAAATAGGAACAGGAATATGGATATGGACATGAACATGGAACATAAAAAAGGACATGAACAAGAACAAGAATATGGATAGGATTAAAAACATGGACATGAATAGGAACATGGACATGGATAGGAATAGTCAAAGGAATCAGAAGGATCAGATGAGATGGAAAGAGGACAAAGGTAAACACTAGTGCTTGCTAGGAGTAGAAATACTCCCACTCTAGAATTAACCACCTTAAGACGAGGTGGAGGAGGGGCTAAGTTAAGAGACTCATTCTTGGACCTGAGCCCCAAAGGTGACCATTTGCCATTGATGTCAAAGGAGGATAGATTTGAGTCAGGGGGAGCAATTTACTAGGGGGAGAAGAACCAAAAAAAGGTCATGTTTTGGTAAAAATAATATGGGTTACCATCAATGACAAAGGGAGAGATTGTTGGACATTTTGAGTAGATGAGTTGTCATTGATGTCAAGAGTTACTGACCATTGATGTCAACCTTTCAACACCATTCGGTGGTAATTTTAGTGGGCAACATCAATTTTAGGTTCTCCAATAAGTGCAAAAGGATAGTTTAGTTTCAGTTAATCAAGACCCGGTTCCAAAAAGTCAGATATGGTTCAAAGTGCAAAAAAAAAGAAACCCAAGTGAATAATATTATAATATTATAAAGGGAAGTTTTAAATTAATTATAAATTAATTAATATAATTTTTATTATAAATTAATTTATAATTTAATTTACTTAAGTTATTTAAATTAATTATTAATTAATTTTAATATTAATTATAAGTTAGTTTATATTAATTTAACCCTAAGGTGGGTTATCAAATTATAATTCAAATTTTTGAAATTAAAATTCCAAGCGCTGACGTGGGAGCAAATTTCCAAATGTGTATAAAAGGGGGGATCACTCCACCTTAGAAAATTACCATGCATTCAATTTTGATTAACTCCAAACTTTGCGAATTGTGTTGCATCTAAGTGGAGAGGATTGTGGTTTTCATGGGAAGTCAACGGTGCATGAATGCATAAGGTGAATAAAGTGTTCCTTCCTACATGTGGGTATCAATAGCCCACGTGGTGGAATCCCAAGCGTTGAGGAGCTTAGGCTTGGGGAGACAACGAATTGAATCATGTTGAAACCCATTTTGGGGGAATCCAAAGGTATGCATTTAAATTGAGCGCAAGAAATTTTGAAAGGGTTAGTTGAGTATTTAAAAATTAATTTTTGTATTTTTATATTAGTTTGTAAGGTAGTAAGGGGAGTTATAAGGGTTATGCAATATTAAATTTTTGGTGTTATTTACTTTAGTGTTTGGAAAGGGTAGTAAGGTGTTTTAGGAAGATTGTTTGGAGTATTGTGGTGTTGGATATTATTTTAAGTTTGAGTTTATAAGGTGTATCTAAGGAATTATTATTTTTCATGTATTATTTGATGGTTGTTAATTTCAAAAGGGAGCAATAAGGCATAATTGAGCTTTGAGTATTTTTGTGTCCAAGGAATATTTGAGAAAGTATTAAGAGTAAGATTTTGTCATCTAACCACATAACTTGGAAAGAAGGAAATTGTGATTTAGATAGGTTTTCCAAGGGCACTTATAAATCTAACAAAAGGTGTGGGAACATCTTCCTAGTGATTGTTTGTGGAATGTTGTGAATGCAAAAGTTGGAGTGAAAAGGATTTTTTGGTAAGCATTGTTAAGTGTGTTTTGAATTAATGCTTCAAGGTTTTCTGGAATAAATAATTGTTGATAAAACCTTGTTTTATAAGCATTATTGTTGAAGTGATTAAGTTGACTGAACTTGAACTAGGGTTTGCAAATATCATGAGTATAATTGTTATGTGAATATTGTTTATAAGCATTGTTGTTGAAGTGATTGATTGCATGAAGAAATTGAACTAGGGTTTGCAAATAATATGAGTATCATTGTTATGTAAGATTGGTTGATAAGCATTTTTGAAAATATTTGAGTGAGTGATCATATGTTTGGACTAGGGTTTGTGAGAAAATATTATTTAATCAAGTGATTGGTTGAGTAGAGTTGATTGACCCAAGTCAAGTGAATGTGTTAAGGTGACAATTCAAGTTCTATGAAACAAATTGTTCTATATTCTGAATGGATTTGAGAAAGAGGTTGAGTATTGATAAGGTGAAACATATTGATTCTCTAACAATTATATATATGTTTTTGTGATAAAAGAGAGATTGAAAGTGATTGAGAGTTTGTGAGTGTGAAGCATATTGAGTCTCTAACAATTATTTGTATGTTTCTAAAAGAGTGATTGAAAGTGATTGAGCATTGAAGTAATGTGAAGCATATTGAGTCTCTAAAAATTCTCTATATGAAGAGTGATTTAAAGTGATTGAGCATTGTGATGAATGTGAAGCATATTGAATCTCTAAAAATTATCTTTATGTTTCTATGAGATTGGACAAGTTCTAGTGTGGACTTGTTGAGCAGATTTGAGGTAAGTCTTTGAGAAGACTTATTGATAGATCTGTGCGATATTTTGTGGAATCTTACAGTATAGATTGAGAGTAGATTAGGATAAGTTCTAATGAGGAATTGTTGAGAAAAATTGAATAAGTTACAGTGAGGACTTGTTGAGAAGATTTGGACAAGTTCTAGAGAGGACTTGTGGACAAATTAGGTGTGAGCTTTTGTGGAAGCTTACAAGGCATATTTGAGACAAGTATTTTAGAAGACTTGATTGATTTATTTGTTCAAACCTTAAGTTAAGGTTTGGGACAGATCTAGCAGAGTTGATTTGAGATTTATTCAAGCTTTGTGTTAAAGCTTGAGGATGAAGATTGAGGATAGATTTGTGCTAGATTGAAGGACTATGTTTAGTATAGATTAGAGGACAAATATTGAGGATAGAGTTTGGTGCAAATTTGAGGATAGGTTTGTGCCATACCAGAGACAGATATTGAGCATATTTGTGCTAGACCTAAAATGACCTAAAGTTGAAATTTGATCTAACAACAAGTAATAACACAAGTCATTCAGAAATATAATGCTTTATTCATGATATATTTGATATCAATTAAAAATAGGGTGAGTTCCTCTTTTTCATTTCATGAATACACTATAGGTCTGATGCCTTATTCTGATGTCCCTTAGTGTAGGTGGGATTCTTTGTATGCGGGCAACCATTGGGTTGTTGTTTGTTGGTGTTATTCTCCTTCAATCTACTGAATAACATGAAAGAAACTTGCAAGAAAGGGTCCATATGTTGGGGGGCTTGCCTTAGTTAGGCCCCATATATAAAGACAAAATGACTATAAAACCATAGAAAAAACTAAAATAAAATGTGTAGAAGGTAATAATATGCTAAAATATAGCTTACCTCCCAAATTTGGGGTGATTTAGGGCCTACAGACACACTTCGCGACCCGGGTCGCTAATTGAGGCCAGATTCATAGGGCAGGTTGTGAATTGAACTGTGATACTCCTCTGGTAAGATCTCTTTGGTAGATCATTCCTGAGGTAGCTGGGGTGCCTCTGTATACTATCATAATCCATATATGCTCTCCGTAAAATGACTATCTAATTTTCACTTTCCATTTCTATCGAGTAATTATGCTTTGTTGAATTTGGGAATCAGATTTAATTAGGGGTTTGGGACCCATTATTTATAGGCAAATGCAAGGTGTAGGGGGGTTTAGATAGACTAAACCTAGGTTTAATTCTGACTAGGGTTAGGTTAATAAATGCTATGTGGCAACATCACATTCCTTATGAGAAATATCTCATCCTCACACATGTGTGAGGATGGATTAGGGCTAATCCTTATTAGGAGGTATTTAAGCCAATTTAAACATGATTAAAGAAATATCTCAACAAACCCTAATCTCACACATGTGGGAGGATTTGATTAAGGCTAATCAAGATTAAAGGTTCTTTTAATCAAATTAACCCTAAAAAAGTGACTTAAGTGAAGTCATAATTAAATTAGAATTTTGGTTTTGACTTATTAATTGTTTTGGCAAACTAATACCCCGTGGGGGCCTCAATTGCATATGAATAGACCATCGAATGATATTTTAATGTACCTAAAGTAATTTGAAAGGCTTACAAGGGTTTAGGACCTGAAATTCAATGAAGTAGTATATGAGAGTCTACATGATGCTATGACAATCTATGGCGACCTACACATAACTACGCATGACTACAACCATCTACGCATGACTATGCACGACTATAGTAATCTACGCATATCTAGGATGATCTAAAATATTCTACACTAGTCTATGATAGCCTAGGGGTACCTAGAATGGCCTATGTAAACCTATAAGTGTCCAGAAGGATCTACAAGTACGTAGGTTTAGCAGTGTGTGACTTTTGGGTGTCTACATTTGCCTCTTTTTGTACTATATTGTGTAGAACATAGTTTAATACAAAAATATGAAGGGTTTGTGTAGAAGGAAAAGGGATAGAAGGGGAATGAAATCCAATCAAAGGGTATGTATCCGCTCGAAGCTTGACCATACAAATCAATCGCGTATCCAAGGAAAAGAAGAGAAAGAATGGAATCTAATCAAAGGTATGTAGTCACTCGAAGCGAGACCATACAACATAATATTGATGTCCATAGGGGAAGAATAGAGGAAGGAAATAAGCAAAATATGAAAGAGATAAAAACAATGCTAGTAAGGGAAAATGAATGATTATGAATGAAATGATGTGATTTTGTTGAGTCCGTATGACATTTACGATGCCATACCAACTGCTTGAGAATGATAATTTCTGACTGTTTTGATTTTATGACCAAATTAGCATGGTCCAAAAGTATGATTAGGACAAAATCCTAACTAAATATTTGATGTTTATTGATTTATGAGGACATGGCGACAAGTTTCAAACCATTTGAGTTAGTTTAACATTTGGATAATCAACTCATGACCATATCAGTGTGGTCACAAAGTCCATTTCCAAATGTTGCGCTAGGATTAATCAAATGTATCATTCATTGTGTACTCGATGTACATGAATGGTAGATTGACTTCTCCATGGTGAGACATAAATCTCTTGATGTAATCCATGTCTGTTTGGGATTGAGATTATAATTGTATGATAATATTCAGCAAAAAATTTTGTAGAAAAATGTGCTAACCATGCTTTTGGATTTTCGATGTTGTGGTTGCATGTAAATCTGACTCTAGATATGAATACTCCCTCAAACAAGGAATAAACAATGAGGTGAGTGGAATGTGGTGATTTAATTATGCAATGATTGATAAAGATACCAATGCATGATGAATATGATTGCTAGTAAGAAGAGAAAATAATGAGATCTAATAAAAGGTATGTAGCCGCCCGAAGCATGACCATACAACATTGACTGTATAGCCTAGAAGAAGGGAAAAGAAAGGTATATAATCAAAGGTATGTAGCCACTTGAAGTGTGACCATACAACATTAACTGGATACCCAAGGGGGAGAAGAGAAGAAGGAAAGAAGAAGAAGAGGAAAAAAATAAAAAGCAATGCTGGTAAAATGAAATGGATGATTGTGGATGCAATGTTGTAATTTTTTTGAGTCTGTATGACATTTACGATGCCATATTAGTTGATTGAGAATGGCAAATTTTGACATCTTTGCTTTTGCGACCAAATCAGCATGGTCCAAAAGTATGAATAGGAAAAGTTTACTAGTAAAATGAAACGTGTGTTTGCAAATGGTGTTAAAAGGAAAGTTTTGGAGGCTCATAGGGTTTTAGAGGGCATTTCCTTTCTTTCCTAGGGTTTTGTGGATGTTTTGGCTCAATTCATGATATGGGTAGCGATTTTGACCTAAATCGTGACCCAGGTCATGAGTCGAGGTTTAAAGCATATTTAAGCCCAAATTTGCATGAGGGGGCTTATTTGAATGGCATGTGACTTTGGAAAGTGGTTTGTAAGAGAATTTGATGGCACGAAAGGAGCACAAATGATAATTGTGAGAGTGATAATGATGAAAGGATGCAGATCAGCTGACATCAGGTGTGGGAACCCACCAATAAGTGATCATCTACCTTGTTTTATTTGTTTTTTATTTTTATTGGAAAATGTGAATGAGGGGAGGGAGATTTTTATCCCAATTTAAAAAAAAATTATAACTTTTAAGTAAAATTTGAATACATAGTGATAAAAATGCCAAATGGGTACCCAAAACTGTGGTAGGTTTTCCAATTGGGTTTGTTTTATCGTCAATTTTATCAGGTAATGGGTAGAGTAGGTGTGAACTTTGACTATCAGTTTTTGAGGTAATGATGTACTGACATTGATATGTTTTTACACTTTGTCTGCTAAAGTAGGAAATGGGTATTCCATTATGCGACTATTTTATTTTTTTTATTTCGTTTGATGTGATTTCAGAATTTGATGCTTTTAGGAGTAATATATCAAACCTAGGCTGTTAGATTTGACATGTTAGGCGTAATATTTTGGAAAACCAATGAAAATTTCACCATAGAAGGGCAAAATGGGTGTCCAAAAATGTTGGTTGTTTTGGTAGCTGACTTCATTTGACATGCCTTTGATTTACGTGCCACGATGTAGATAGTATTAAACTAAAAATGAGCTATAGGGAGCCCGATGTAGATTGTACTCAATGTCAGTTTGAACTTCCACCACTAAATGGGCAAATGGGTATCTAAAAATGTGACTGTTATTTTTAGATTGTGTGCCTGGATGTGTGTTCGGTTTTGGTGTTTTTAAGATAGATTTGATTGTTAGATCTGTGTTGATTGGTGCTTTTTTTCTGAATTTTGTCGATACATTTACCATTAAGTGGGAAAATGGGTATCCATAAATGTGATTTGTTTTTGTATGTCATATTAATTTATCAAGTTTTGGATTGCGTGCCATAGTAGCTATACAGTTGAGTTCGTTATTAGTTGTTGGGCGACCAATGTGTACTGTTTTTCGTATGTGATTGGACTTTTTCCATGAAATGACAAAATGGATATCCAAATATGTGACTATGTTGTTGATGTATTTTGTTATTTTGTTTGTACATTATTTTGTCATAGGATGTGTGCCAAATTAAATGTTTTCAATTTGTAAATTCTGCATGATGAAGTTGAATTTGATTGATTTGTTATGTGGGTTACTGATGCATTTTGTGTTATGTGTTGAATATGTGAAGGCACTTGAGCCTCTTCATTGAGTAAGGAAGTTTAATAAGGGTTTTGAAAAGCTGATGAAGACTGAGGAGCTGTAGTGGTTGGATGACATACACTTTCGTGGTGTGTGGGAGTGTAAGAGCATATACACTAATATGGCATATGTGTTTGCCTTATGTGAGAAGTGGGATGCAGATAGGAACATATTTCATTTTCCTATGGGGAAATGATCGCAACATTGGAAGACGTTAATCATATCTACCGACTGTCGATTGAGGGTATTCCTGTGAGGGTAGCTGAAGATGGGAGGAAAGAAATGATTTTGGAGAGATTCTTTGGGGTTGGGTGGAGAGAGATCAATATCTCTAAGATGGATTATGAGTGGTTGTGGCTACAAAATAAGATCTTAGATAGGCAGTGTGTGGTGATGATGATGATCTCTACATATGCCCTTCCTAATAGTTTTGGGGTGTTGTTTACCTGGAACATGTTGGATATAGTTAGTGATCTGGTGGAGCACAAGGTTGTGTTTGCATGGGTTCCTGCACTATTGGCCCAAGTATACCATGAGTTACATGATGTGGTTCAGGGTAGGCAAATATTATTGAGTGTGATTCCCTTGCTGCAGGTATGGGCATGGGAGCACATAGCCATTGAGAGGCCCTCTTTATTACATCACCCTATACATGTGGAGGGTAAGGAGTATCCTTACACCTTGAGGTGGAGTATGGAGGCTGAGCAGGGTATGAAGAGGCCTCATGAGGGTGACCCAGTTTTATGGAGGATTAAGTTTGGGGAGCTGAAATCGAATGACATAAAGTGGAGATCGTGGTTGTGTGGGGTGAGTTGGAAGGACAATAAGCAGTTGCGGGCCATACAACAAGGCAGATGGTTGGTGGGGAGATATACTCAATAGGCTAAGTAATTTTAGTTTGATAGAGTAAAATGCCAGTTTGGTTTGTGGGAGGATATTCCAGGGACTCATGTTATTTATTTTAGGCAATTGGGAGACATAGGAGAGCACCCTGTTGTACCACCTTGGGTTGGGGAGATGGACCCTCCTATGGATATCTCAGATGTAGGGGATGCAAGGATGACATTGGAGTTTGACGCATGGTGGGTGCTATAGTATTGGGAGCCTGGGAGAGGTGTGGTGGATCGATGGGTGGCACCTATTGCTAGGGCACATCTGCTAGAGAGGAGTGCAAGTAAGAGGACTTAGGCTAGGGCAGCGAGTACGACTACTATTGAGGAGGATATTCCTTTGTGATGGTCACAATGTCACGTAGGTGCTTCGATGAGTACCCAGGATGTGATGGTAGAGGATATGGATGTGGGTGTAGATGTTGGGATAGAGCAGACTATTGGAGCCTAGGCTAAGGGAGGCGAGGTGGCCGGTATGGGTGGTATCGATGATACCATTGATATTGGGGTATTTTTTGATATAGCACAATAGATTCTTGATGATATTTTGGAGAGGCCAAATACGAAGGATGTATAGGAATTACGTGATCTGATTCAGCAATTGGAGGTATACATGATGGAGATGAGGGGTGCTATGTATTGGAGGGAGCAGACGATCGATACTTTGACTAGTCAGTTGGCGATTGAGACCACCAAGAAGTTGATGTGCGAGACTATTTTTTTGGTGCATGAGATTCCTCTACCCGATTATGATCAAGTTGTGGTATAGTATGGATCTCAGTTGTAGGTATGGGTGCCCTCATATTAGAGTTAGCATAGTGATTCTATGGTGGGTCATAGAGGTGCTAGAGCTACTATGCAGGATTAGACTACTATGGATCTGGTTCCAGCATTCAGGGCAGAGTTGAGCCAGGCTATAGGGATGCAAGCACACCGTGGGGTCATGGGGAGACTCCTAGTGGGGGTTAGGATACTTACTACTTATTGTACCCTGTGGGCATTTTGTTTTGATGCTAGATGATGATGGGCATGATCCCAGGTTGTAGCCTTCAATATTTTTGTATGGATGATATATATATATATACCTTGTTGATTTTGGATATTATATATACATGTATTATTTTTATGGTTTGAAATGTGTTATTGTTTATGTTTGCATGGATTAGCGTAACATAATTTGTAGATATGTCTGATGAATATATGTACATGTATGACATGGTTTAGATCTATTATCATGTTGTGGTATAAATGGATTGTAGAATAGTGTGATGATTGTATTTCCAATGCGACATGATGTGATATCAAATGTGATTTTATAATGAATGTATGTAGAGTAAGTGTGATATTGTGACTCGATTTTAAAATGCATATGGGATGAACGCAATAAATGTAATTTGATATGAAATACATGTAGGATGAATGCATAACTATAATGTGTATCAAATTTATCTAACATAGATGCATGTATGCATGTATGGACTTACTGAGATACACCAAGGAAGCAGTTGTATCATGGTATTTACCTATATGGATGCGATCCATTCCATGATTTCAGGGTCGGTGGATAATGTAAGGCATGTGTAATGGTTTTGACTAACATAGTTATGACAATAAAATCTCAAACCCTTAGATATACAAGTTTTGTGGCAACTTATAACATGATCGGGCTAGTTCAAAATCTATCTTGTACTTGTGTGTGTGAATGTGTAAGGTTCATTTATCCATTTTGAGGGAGGTAGGATTAACCCATTGTAGATGCTATCAAACTAGCTAGTTCATCCGTCCACAACAGTGATCTCTATGAAAGCAATATGCTAATGTAAGAGATGTGTTGTCCCTTGTAAGATTATTCCACTGGTAGGCAGGTTTTTGGAATGATCCCATAGTGTTATGTTCAACCTAAGCACCAAATACGATAAGCATAACATGTGTTATATCAAGAGGCATTTCCTTTTATTTTTTGCCCTTGTTCTAGTGTTAACCTATCTTATTGTGGTAGTGCTCTTTTCATTTTTATTTTTGTATGGACCATGAAGTTTGTTTCCTACCCAATTATTTAATTTTGCTTATGCTTGATCCCTTTGTTTATCCCAATGCCGTATGTTGACGACGTAGGTGATAGGATGAGCATGGGATGCCATTCGATAGATGGAGATATCTACTCAAGATGTCCTCTTTCCTAGGCTCAAAATTGTTAATGTGTAACCTATTGTGAGTGATTCATGAGAGAGGTTGAACCAAACTAAAAGACCATAAGAATAATGTGCAAGACTCAGTAGCTATGGGTGACACTTGATTGCCTAAAATATAGAGTAGTCAAAATTAAATACGATACCTATGTATACCCTGATCCTAAAAAGGGGGAATGGACATTCAGGTGGTGATGCTAACAAGTGTATGTATTATTCCTACTGAGGCGCATTTCGAGGGAGAATGTACAAACATGAATTAAAATTTTAACTATAAAGCATATGAATATGTGCAATGAATATAACTATAAGTGATGCAAGTGGATGAATGTGATATTTATAAGAAGAAAGTTATGCTATGTAGAAGGATAATTTTAGAATAACCTATTTACAGATTAGTAAAGTATGTAATTATGAAAAAAATGCAATGCTATGATCATGGTTACCCCAGTGTATGGGGTGTGTGTGTGTAGTAGATGTATAATCTATGAGATGTATAATTGTATTTAATGGTCACCAAGAAGAAGGAAGATGTGAGAGTGGCATGTACAGGTGGAATAAGTGAGAAGAAATAGGCATTGGTAACTAATCAAGGAAAGGGGATCACTAAAGACCGACAATGATAGAAGAGAAGAAACGAATCAACATATGTAAGAAGTAGAAGAATGAGATAGAAGAAGAGTAACTAACACTACTATCAGGTGAAATGACATAGATCCGAGCGAGAGTGGGATGGTGAAGTGATGACATGGCTAGAATTACAACTGAAGCCATAGTTGGAAATGTTATGAATATAACAGGTGGGCGCTGTTAGGGTACTGTGGGCTGGTAAATTCTTGGGATTGATGCAGTGCATAGCACTAATAAGTTAGCTAAATGAAAAAGAACACTTTGGTGATGGGGTATGCTCACCATCCAACATGTTGTGCACCAGGGTTTTTAATGATCTACACTCTTTGATATCATGACCTAACTGGAGATGGTAGATGCAAAATTTATTCTCATTGTAATTGCATAGTTTAGGATGCGAGGGATCAATAGGTCGAATCTTAGGTAGGTCAATAATACCCTAGTGCTTGAGATGATGGAACATTTGGGAAAGAGGCGTATGTGGAATAGGCATATGATAGATGTATGGCTCTGCTAGAGGTGAGCGACGTTTGGGTGAAAGATGATATGATAATGGAGGCATGAGTATGGGTTCTGGTATGGGTCGAACCAGGGTCGAAGAAGGGATATACGTGGCGGTGAGGATGGATGGGTCATGGGAGACTATTGTGGATGAATGTGGCAATGGCAGTGGCTCATATGCAACTCTAGAGCTTTGATATGGGATATGAGATGTCGTATCTCATGGTGTGGCGATGATGGTATTGGTAAAGGGGATGAGTAATATTCCAAGGTGAATGGAATGGCTCAATGCATGGTATAAAAAGGATAGGGCTGTGATGAAAAAGTAGCAAAGTGAAATAACTGTGGTGATTGTAAAATTGGCTGGGGTGGTAAGCCTCACAGTGGTGAATGCGGTGTCTTGAGGATCGATGGCATAGGTGATGGCCCTGGGTGGTGATGCGAATGAGAAGGAGGGATGTTTGCATGACCAACTTGAGTAGCTTGGGTCGTGTGGGCTTTCAAATCCTGGGCATAGGTAGACTCACCATTGGGAAGGGTAATGAGTAAAAATGTAGGGCAAGGTTTATGAGGTGTGTATTCCCTATTAGGTGGGTGGTAGGATCCTATGGGATGTTGTGGATGACTTGGAGGTAAATAGTGACATCTTAGATCATCAAACGGATGGGAGGATGATCCTCGTGCTTGCGATTGGATGTATTCCTCTTTATAATAAAAAAAGGACATGGAAATATAGTTGTCACCAGAGTGTGGTGAATAGAATGAGCCTCTTTGGTGAGGGGAATGGTGTCGAGGTGAAGTGTGGTGACCTGAATAGGATGAATGCAAGGATAGCCTAGTATGAAGGGCGGCTGGTGGTTGAGCGAGATCGACCGGTGTAATAGATTTTTATTGTGGTTGCATATGATCCTGCATGGTGGTAGGTGAGGCCACTGTAGAGTTCTCTTGCTGATGATATGAGTCCTACAAAAGGAAATATAAATACCTCGAGCATAAAAATGGAAGAAATATGAAATGTACATGTATAGAGAAATAATAAAGTAGAAATAATAGATTCATACGGTGATGTGCTTGGTGATTTATTTCTAACACTATGTGACACTCGTGATGGTGATTGTGTTTATGAATCATGCATTGAAAGCACAAAGGTGCAAGATGTTGATGGGTTCAGGATCGTTAATTCCTTCAAGATTTTCCAGATGATATGCTCTTAAAATGCATTTGTGTGTGATAATAAATGGACCCAACTAGTTTGGGGTGAATTTATCGTGTTGCTGGTGAGGTTGACTTGTGATTCGTTGGTTCTCCTTGTAAACCAAGTTGCCAATCTAGTATTCACACTAATGTACCTTACTATTTTAGGCACAACAAAGGTAATCTTGATATACTCATGTGTGTTCGATGGTATGGATGAAAAATTCATCGAGGAGTGTTAGTTGATCTAGATGAGTTTGGCGAGCAGTATCGTCGTCAATGAAATCTTTCATGGATATTCATGAAGAGGGTATCTCCAGATCAAGGGGCATGATAGCTTCTACCTCATATAAAAGTGAAAAAGGTGTTGCCAAAATAGGAGTACAGATGCTCGTACGATATGCCCACAAGGCTAGGGTCATTTTATTATGCCAGTCCTGGTGAGATTCTGCTATAGTTTTACGAATAATGGAGTAGATGGTTTTATTAATGGCTTCGGCATAACGATTTACTTGAGGGTAATATGGGGTTGAAAAGCTATGGTGTATGTGAAATCTATTGCACAATGTTCAACAGTATTTCTTTTGAAAGATTTCCCTTTATCTAAAATAATTTGGGAGGGAATTCCAAAGCGGCATATGATATGCTCCATGATGAATGTTGCAATTTTGGCTCCTATAGTTTGGACCAGTGGGATGGCTTCAACCCACTTTGTAAAATATTTTGTTGCTATAATGATAAATTTATGATTGCTAGAGGATGCAAGTGTAATTTTTCCAATTAGATCTAGGCCCCATTTGGAGAAGGGTCACATGGACTGGATTGGTTGAAGTGCTTGGGATGGTAAATGCATTAAGTTGGCATGTTGTTGGCATTTTATGCAATGTTTGACATACTCGCAACAGTCTTGTTCCATTTTAGGCCAGTAGTAGCCCATATGGAGAATGAGTTTGGTAATCCCCATGCCACTAAAATGGCCACCACAAGTTTTGTCATGGGTTTCTTGTAAAACCTACTATGATTCTTATGGTTTTAGGCAATACAAGAGTATACCATCATAGCTATGGTGATAAAGTATATCCCCCAGCAAGGTGTAGCGGATCACTCTTTGTTTAAAGGTTTGGCATTGGATGTGGGGAAAATCACATGGTAGGAAACCTAGTTTGATGTATTCCTTGATCTGTGAGAACCATGGGTCATGAGGTTCGATGTTTATGACATATACACCACCATCATCTGTGGGAGGTGTGGGTGATATAGCAGATTGTGTAAGTGTATGAATGGATACAAATGTTGTTTTGGATGTTGGATTTTGTGGGATAAGGGAACCTAAGGAGGCCATGGTATTTGTAAAAATATTTGATGAGCATGGTGTGGCTTCGAGGTAATACCATTCAATTGGAATATGAGTTGTTGGTAAATATTATTGTATTGCTAGAGAACTGGGTAATTACATAGCCAAAGTTCCTAAACTTGATTGACTATCAAAAGTGAATCACCTATGATGTGGAGGCATTTGATGTGCATAAAGTGTGCTTGTTTCAGTCCTAGGATTAAGGCTTTGTACTCTGCATTGTTATTGGTACAAGGGAAATCAAGTTTGAATGAAAATGGTAGTGGTTCTCCTTCATGTGTAAAGAAGACAATGCCTACACCCCCAACATGGAGACACCTAGAACCATCAAAGAACATGGTAAGGTCAAACACAAATTTTGGTTCAACATATTCCTCATCTTCAATTATGTGAAAGATGGAATCATTGAGAAGTTGAATGAGTAAGGGTTGATTGTCAGTTATAGGGGCTTCAGCCAATTGGTCAGCAATGACTTGCCCTTTGATAGAATTTTGAGATACGAATTCTAGGTTGAACTCAATTAGGAGCATAATCCATTTGGTTGCACGTGAGTTGTGATAACTTTTGTTCATCTTGTACCGAAGGGGATTGTCTCGAGCAATGACAAAAGTTATGTGGTTTAACATATAATGTCTTAGCTTCTAGATGGTGAATACTATTGCTAGGCATAGCTTCTCCATGTATTCGTATCTTTTTTTGTAACTAACTAGTGTATGGATGATGTAGTAGATAGTCTACTCTTTGTTGAGAGTGTTCTTTTGAGCTAGAAGTGTACCTAGTGAAAGCTCTGTGGCTGAGATGTAGAGTCAGTGGTAACTGTGGATGCGATGGTGACATGACTGATGGTGATGTAAGATAATTTTTGATAGTGTAGAATGCAGCTTGATAGTTTTCATCCCATTTAAAGTGTACTCCTTTTTGTAGGAGATGATTGAATGGTTGGAATTTTCTCTGATAATTACGCTATAAATCTATGAATAGAGGTAATCTTGCCCTAGAGGTTGTGTACTTTCTTTAGGATGGTAGGAGGAGGCATATTGATGATGGATTTCACCTTACTAGGATATAATTCAATACCTCTTTTGGATACAATGAGTCCTAGTATTTTTTTTGATGTAACACCGAACACACACTTTTTTGGATTGAGGCGCACGTTGTGTTCTAGTAGTCGATCAAAAATCCAACAAAGATCTTCGAGATGGTTGGCACATTTCTTTGATTTGGCTATAAGGTCATCTACATAGTCTTCCACATTTTTGTGCATTAGGTCGTGAAATATGTAGGTCATGGTGTGTTGATAGGTTAGCCTAGCATTTTTAAGGCCAAAGGGTATGACCTTGTAGAAAAAAGTCCCCTAGGGTGTTGTGAAGGAAGTTTTGTGTTGATCAGCTAGGTTGATCATAATCTGATTATATCTAAAAAATACATCCATGAGGGAAATCATTTTGTGACCTACGATGGAGTTAACGAGGGAGTCAATGTTTGGTAAAGGGAAGTTGTCCGTAGGAAAAGCTTTGTTTACATCATGAAAGTCTATGCAAATACGAACATAACCATATGGTTTGGGGATAGGGACCATACTGGATACCCACTCAAGATAGTTGATGGGTATTATGAAATCAATGTCTAGGAGATTTTGAAGCTCAAATTTTACTATCAATGCGATAGTTGGATGCATGCATTGCAGCTTATATATTACTGGTTTGGCATTGCGATCTAGTATAAGATAATGCACTACTATAGCAGGGTCAAGTCCTGGTATGTCTTTGTAAGACCATGTGAACACTTTTATATACTTGCGTAAGAAGTTCATGAAAAATATGTGCTCTTCAGGTGAGAGGTTGGTGGCTAACTTAATGATGTGTGGATTCTATGGATCATCATCGATGTCGATTTCAATCATGTCCTCGATGAGCATGCAAGATTCAACATGCAACTATTCAAGGATAGGAATGAGATTGAAGTTGTCGATGGCCTCACTGAACTCATACTCATCATCTATGTAAATGCCTATGTGATGGACCTAAGGGGTTTAGGAAGTCATGGATGAGAAAGGGACATTTGCTACCTATAAGATGTGAGGAGAGATAATAAAGTCTCCAGGTGCTGGTATATGTGAGATGTGTGCTAGATCGATAAAGTTTAGATTTTGGGTATCATCTTGAATTCATAGGTGGCTATAATGGAGGGGAGAATATAAATCTACCTCAACCATGTTAATCAATGTTATAGGTGAAGTAGGTGGGGTAGAATCCGGTGATGGATATTGGATAGGTCATGCGCATCCTAAGAGGCTTAAGGGAGGTCACAAGATGACTGGTGGTGAACAAAGATGAGAGGCTGCTCTCTGTAACTATCTATGTATAGGCAAGAATACAAGTAGGTATGTCGGTGGGGGATCAAGTGAAACTAGATCTAAATCTATAGGTGGTGGATCAGAAGGGAGTGCGTATGACTCTATCGGTTGTGTAGCTAGAGATAAGGTAGCAAAGTGTTCTACCAATCTCTGAATATCACAGAACAAGGAGGTATCAAGCATAGGATATTCTTGGAAGAAATCATGGGGGATGGTGATGGTTGATGTGGGCAAATGCGTATCTTCTAGCATGTCCATATCGATGTAATCTTCTAAGATGTGTGTTGGGAATGAAGGACGATGCAAGGATAGATCTTGGATCTTGTTTTCTAATGTATATATGGTGTTTGGTTGATAACCTAGATTAGTTTTGTCGGTAGGTGATCAAACACAAGGGTTAATGGGTGTACGTAGACCTTGCTCATAATGACCTAACCCAAACCCATGAAAATGAAACCATTGTAGGTATCACAAGGAAAATTTAGGGCTGCCTAAGTGTGTAATTGCATAACCAGAGCTAGATTGTGGTCATGAGGAAGTTGGTGAGGGTATCGAAGAGTCTACTCCCACATACATAAAATTGGTGTGGTTTTCAAGACTTCCTAACTGTATGACGGTTCCAATGGTCAACACCGAGGCTAAGGGATGGCCAAAATCTTGGGTATATTGGATAGTGGTGTCACATACATGGGTGTCACATATGTTATAGTATCCTAGGCCATTGTTTTTCATGAAGATATATATTCATGGTGTGGCATGCTCTGGTGACTATGGTGGCGTATCTGAGTCAGATGAGGAAGGAGAAAGTTAGGATTCCCTGATGGTGGTAGCTGAAGGGTGTGAAGGTTCATCCAAGCTGGATGTTGGTTGTTTGGGTTCATGATGTTTGGTTGTTGTGGCTTGAATAGGATGTTTGTTCTATGTAGGGGATGGCATCAATGTAGGTGCAGGGATGCATGAAGACGTGAATGTCTTAGATTTTGGTCAAAATGGAAGAGGCGGTGTCTATGGTGTAGGAAGGATAGGGGCTTCCATATGCAAGGGTGAAGGAGGTAATATAGTTGGTTGTGTGATGGGTGATAATGGTGGTTGTGACACTACAGGTGGAAATTGGAATGGTAGAGGTTGAGAGGATTATGGAGGCCATAATAATGGTAGTGAGGAAGGCATAGTATCAGTTTTAGGTACCCCAACAGATGATGCTAATAGTGCAGATATCGAGGCTTATGTTATTGATGAAAACTGGAATATTGGGGTGGAAATTGGGGAGGATACCGATGCTCCTACCGACTGGGAAGAAGATACAAGGAAAATTTGGGAGGATGAGAATGAAGGTGCAGGGGGAAGGTCTACAAAATTACAAAACTTAAAGGGGTCTCCATCAGATGGGACACAATGAATGAGTCCATTGTGGATATACTTGAGGCAATGGTGCAGTGTTTATGGGACACACTGCATGTCTTTGATCCAAGGGCGACCAAGGAGAATATTGTATTGCATTTCTCCTTTAATGATGTGAAAGATAATGGGGATCGTACGAATGCCTACGTGAATGGGAAGAACTATGGATCCTACGATAGGTCGCATGGAACCATCAAAAGCACGTAGGTCTAGGGAAGGTGTGGCAAAATGTGCTAGAGGGAGGTGTAGGTGATGCAATTTTTCTATGGATATGATACTGATGGATGAGAATGTGTCAACGAGTACTCGTTTGTAGGTAATATCATTGATATTAGCTTGTATGTGAAGGGGAGGATTAGCTCCTTCACCAATGAGTTCCATTATCTCATGGTCATGGAAACTAATTGAAGGTTGAAGGCATCGTGGGATATTCCCTATAAAATTGACAAAAGCATTTGTTTCATGTGTATCTAAGTCAATAGAACGTAGGATTTCATTCAATGCCTCGCAATGGGGTTGATACTATTGTAGGAGGTCAAATATGAATAGTTGAGCAGGGGCATTGTGTAGCTGATGGGTTAGACTACCACAGATGGTAATCACATTTTGAGGTGGTGGTGGTACAATATTAGGCATTTGGGGTGTTTGCAAGGATGTAAAATGGATAGGAGGAGAAACAATAGGTGTTTTCTAGCCCAACGGGTATCGTTGGTTTCTTGTAGTAAGGTTGATCATACCTACTACTCCATGTGATGGAGGATCATGTTGGACATTGTTAAATTGGCAATGGGGTGCTAGAGGATTGTTTGGAGGTCTAGGGGGATTGGGTCCTCTATGATCCGGTAGAAGGTTTTGGTTCTACGGGGGTAAAGGGTTTTCTACCTTAATAGTGCTCCTATCGATTAGGTCTTGAACTTACCCCTGAAATAAGTGACACAAATTAATATTATGGCCATGCTACGTATGAAATGGATAAAAGAGTTGCTCACTGTAGTCATGAGATTTAGGTGAATTTGGATCCAATGGGTGAATATTGGGTAGAACGAGATGGTTGCCCTCATACAATCTATGGAGCAAGGTTGGTAATGGTTCAGATAAGGGTGTAAATTTACGCGGTGGAACCTATGGGTGCATGCCATGGTATTGTTGTGGTTGAGGTGGGGTAGGCGCATTAGCTTGGATCACTTGTGATTGCAGTGTATAGGACGGAGGAGTCAGTACTAGTGCTAGGGTAGCAGCTATGACTTTGTTGGTTTGTTGTGGTCGTGGGTAAGTTTGATTCGGTGCAGTTATATTAAAGTGAAAGTTGGAGTTATAGTTGTATTTTGCTCTCAACTTAATCTTCCTAGACTGGACCTTAATATCTTCGATCACTTTTGCTTGTGATATAGCATCTTCAAAAGTATGACTTTGGTGAAGTTGGAGGGATGTGGAAATGTGTTTGTGGCAACTCTTATAAAATAGTTTCACAATATATGAGGTGGGGAGGCTATGGGTGATATCATCAATAATCGCTCTCCATCTAGAAAAAAACTCAGTAATGGGTTCATCATCCGCCTGTTGTAAGGCATAGACATCAGAAAATGTGGTCTTTTTATTGATGTTGATGGAAATGTTCTCTAATAAGGAATTGGCCAACTATTCAAAGGTGTACAGGCTATGGCATGGTAACATGTTGTACCAATCCAATGTTGGCCCAATGAGGGATAGAGAGAAGGTACGCAACATAAGAGGGTTACTACTGTGAAGTTGGTAATAGGACGAGCGATAGTTGCTCACATGTTCTCTAGGATCTTCCTTACCTCTATACTTGTCAAATTTTAGTATTTTGAAGTGATAGGGATAAGGAGGGATAGGGACTAATGGATGCACTAGCTTGTTGCATAGTTTATCATAGCAAGGCTTTTGTGGCCTGTAGCTAGAAGTGTGTAGGTTCAACATTTTGACTTCATATTGCAAGAGTTGAAGTTCAGGTGTCATAAGAGTCAAGGGTTGAGCTATGGTAGGTTGACCCTATGGATGTGGTGGACAATGGTATTGTTGTTCTTCACAATAATATGGGGAATACTATTGTGCCTAATCATGATAAGGTGGGTATTGGGTGACATGTGTTATTGTGTCTAAGGGCACACTAGGTTTTGGTGCAGGTGTATGTTGAGGATAATAGTACTGTGACTAGGCAACATGCAGTTGTGGCATGGGTACTTATTGGTTTGGAGCTTGTTGTACTGGTTGGACCATGGGTGGTGATGACCAAATTGGAGAAGGCATAAATAAAATAGGTGCAGCTGGTGGTAGGGTAGGTGTTGGTGCTACTAGTGCTAGGGATGGTCGAGACGAGGTATCAAAATATGAGATATGTCTCTGCCCTAGAGGGTAGGAAGTAGGGAAGCTAAACTATGTGGAATAATTTGGTTGAGTAGGTGCATAAGTTGCTAGTGTCAATCCATAGGTAGTATGGATATGGGTAGTGGGATCCTAAAAAGGAATAGGTGGTGGTATCCTAAATATTTTCATAGGAAAATATGGCTCTAAGGGTTGGGCATCATGCACTTTGGATACCTAGGAGATAGGCGAGAATGTTGCTGAAAAGGTGGGATAAGCTATCGAGGTATGAGCTTGGGTTGAGGGGAAAGTGTAGGTGTATACTCCCACTTGGGTATGCACCTCTTTCTCATGAAGAGGCTATTGGTAAGTACCCTCGGATATGGTGAATAACGGCTCTTGGGAAGAGGATGGTTGGTACTCTTGTGAAGAGTATGGGTGTGAGGTTTGAGGAAATGCTTGTGGTTCTTGCTGGGTAGGGATTTGTTGGGTAGTTTGGAAGGATGGATTATGGTTACCTATAGCGGATGAGGATGGGTCAGACACCATTCCTACGATAGGGGTGAATGATGCGACCTCAGGATGGGTATGGTTGAAAAGGGAGGAATCATTCTCAAACAAGGATTGAGATAGATTCTGGAAGAAGGGATGTGCAAAGGTGGGTGAAGTAGGCATGACCTCCTCATATATGATAAGGGATGGGGGAGATTGTCCTCATGCTATGTATATTACATGGTCACAAAATTTGGTCAGGGGATAAGGTGAGGATGGGACTGAAAAGAGGGGGTAATCTTCTACGAGTTAAGTAGCGAGAATTTCACTCAAATTTGACATCTTCTCATGAGGCATCATGTGTGTGAATTGTGCATAGGATTCTATGCATGAATAAGATGTGTCTATAATCCTCTCCTTCATGATCGAAGGAGCAAGAGTGGACTAACTAGAGGAAGGGGACGCCATTCCTCCATAGAGCGTGATTGCTCACGCACTCTCCTACAGGTGACCACAAGAATAGTAGCATGTGTCAAAGGGGATTTTAGGAATAAACACTATGTGATGTAGACTCAACTACATCTATTGTGAATGTGAAGTAAGTGACATGATATGTGTAGCAAAATATTATATAGTGTGGTGTGTTGAGACCGATCTGTTATCATGCAAACAATGGTAGACCAAAATCAATTTTAAATGTTGAGAAAGTCAAAGTGTTATGTTCATTTTGTGTGTTGTGATGTTGATACTCCCTATGTAGAATCATGGGTAATGGAGTGAATACTATAGAAAATTAGGAATATCATCAATAATAAACCTCCTACAACACCCAAATATGTATAGGATAGAATGGTACTGCAACGTGCGAATTGTGACATGTATGGAAGGTGTAGTAAAATGGTATCCTGAAGCGATGGAAATCACTATGCTGAAGTGAGTTCACAATATCCTCTCACGAGAAAATGTGGCCCTGTATGAGATCTACTATTAGTATACCCATGATTTCTCTTCACCCTCGGGTGGGCTTAGTAAATAATGACAGTTACCAATTCCACAAATTATACAAGCCTTGTGGATGAAGGTGCTAATCCTGTCCCACTTCGCAGGTAACCGCTGGTGATGAAATCTAGGGCCCAATCGCAAAAGTGGGGGATTTTTCGATGATGAAATATAGAAAACCACTCATGTGGGGCTGTTAGGTGTCTAGGGAGGTGACCTAATGGAGAGTGAAACTCGATCAACACCAGTCTCGAGCAATGGATTGGGGATGAAGTCCAGTCTCACCACTTGTTTAAATACCACGTGAGTGTGTGTGGGTTTACATTTTGCTAATGGTGTTTGCAAGGTAAGAAACTAACTAATTACCTTTTCAAAAGAAAACTAATCCTAATGCCTTTTTGAAAGCAAATGATTAGATTTATTACACTCTTTGTAAAGAACTTTGTGAAGCAAACTAATCTACTTTGTAAAATATAGAAACGTGCAATCCAAGTGTGTGGAGTGAAGGGGATTAGAACGTTGATTTAAACTTTTGAATGCAAAAATTTCTTTCAAACAAAGGAATAAGGGATTAGGAACCTTAATTTGTTGTTAGAATGCAAAGACATTTCAAAAGTAGAAGAGGGGATTAGAAACCCTGATTTACTTGAACATGTATAGTTCTTTCTAACAATGAAAGCTATTAGTGAAGTGAAATCAACGTAGGCTTGTGCTACATGCAAGATACAAAGACATATGCAAACTTATTTGAGAAATAAATTTTATGAACTTGCTGAAAAGTTGTAGGTCCTAAAAATTTTAGAAACCCTAATTCTTTAACCACTTTGCAATGAACCCAAACTAGGCCTAGTAATGGTAATTCAACTAGTCAATGTATTTCTACTTCCCAAAACTTGCAACAGAGGCATCAAAAATAAAAATACCTGCATTTTGATGCTAAGGGGGGTTTTCTTGGCCCCTAAAAAGGTCACCCTAGCTGATTTGGGGGTTTTTGAGGTGTTTGTGCTCAAATCGTGACTCGGGTCATGAATTTGATCTAAATCGTAGGGTGGATCACGAATCAGGTTTAGAGGCTTCAAATCAGAGATCTGATGGTCTAGGATGATTCCTAGGGCTTTGGAGGCTTTAGTGAAACATATTTTTGGTACCTACAAGACACAAAAACAAAGGATAATGTTAGATTTATAAGAAAAATGAATCTAGCACTATTCATTATGGGGGTCCCACCGGGCATGCCAGAATGAAACGACCAAAAGTTGACATTTGATCTAACAACAAGTAATAAAACAAGTGATTCAGAAATATAATTCTTTATTCATGATAAATTTGATATCGGCTACAAATAGGGCGATTCCCCCTTTTCCTTTCATAAATACACTATAGGCTTGATGCCTTTTTCTGATGTCCCTCAATGTAGGTGGACTTCTTTGTATGCAATCCACCGTTGTGTTGTTTTTTGGTGTTCTTCTCCTTCAAATATGTTGAATAACCTAAAAGAAACTTGCAAGAAAGGGTCAATACTTTTGGAGGCTTGCCTTAGTCAGACCCCATATTTATAAAAATGAAATGACTGTAAAACCATAACATAAACTGAAATAAAATGTGTAGAAGGTAATAATATGCTAAAACAGAGCTTACCTCCCAAATTTGGGGTGATTTGGGGCCTACAAACACACTTCATGACCTAGGTCGCTAATTTAGGCTGGATTCATAGGGTAGGTTGCAAATTGAGCTATGATGCTCCTCTGGTAAGATCTCTTTGGTAGATCGGTCTTGAGGAGCTTAGGCTTGGGGAGACAACGAATCAAATCATGCTGAAACCCATTTTGGGGGAAGCAAAAGGTATGCATTGAAATTGAGCACAGGAAATTTTGGAAGCGTTAGTTGAGTATTTAAAAATTATTTTTTACATTTTTATATTGGTTTGTAAGGTAGTAAGGGGAGTTATAAGGTTTATGCAAAATTAAATTTTTGGTCTTATTTGCTTTAGTGTTTGGAAAGGGTAGTAAAGGTGTTTTAGGAAGATTGTTTGGAGTATTGTGGTGTTGGCTATTATTTTAAGTTGGAGTTTATAAGGTGTATCCAGGGAATTATTATTTTTCATGTATGATTTGATGGTTGTTAATTTTAAAAGGGAGCAATAAGGAATAATTGAGCTTTGAGTATTTTTGTGTCCAAGGAATATTTGAGAAATTGTTAAGAGTAAGATTTTGTCATCTAACCATAGAAATTAGAAAGAAGAAAATTGTGATTTAGATAGGTTTTCCAAGGGCACTTATACATCTAACAAAAGGAATGGGCACATCTTCCTAGTGATTGTTTGTTGAATGTTGTGAATGCAAAAGTTAGAGTGAAAAGGATTTTTTGGTAAGCATTGTTAAGTGTGTTTTAAATTAATGCTTCAAGGTTTTATAGAATAAAGAATTATTGATAAAATATTGTTTTATAAGCATTTTTGTTGAAGTGATTAAGTTGAGTGAACTTGAACTAGGTTTTGCAAAGATCATGAGTATCATTGTTATGTGAAGATTGTTTATAAGCATTTTTGTTGAAGTGATTGATTGAGTGAAGAAATTGAACTAGGATTTGCAAATAATATGAGTATCATTGTTATGTAAGATTGGTTGATAAGAATTGTTGGAAACATTTGAGTGAGTGTTCATATGTTTGGACTAGGGTTTGTGAGTAAATATTATTTCATTGAGTGATTGGTTGAGTAGAGTTTATTGAGCTAAGTCAAGTGAATGTGTTAAGGTGATAGTTCAAGTTCTATGAAACAAATTGTTCTATATTTTGAATTTATTTGATAAAGATGTTGAGTGTTGGTAAGTGTGAAACATATTGATTCTATAAAAATTCTCTACATGTTTCTGTGATAAAAGAGATATTGAAAGTTATTTAGAGTTTGTGAGTGTGAAGCATATTGAGTCTTTAACAATTCTTTGTATGTTTCTAAAAGAGTGATTGAAAGTGATTGAGCATTGAGGTAAATATGAATCATATTGAGTCTCTAAAAATTCTCTATATGTTTCTAAAAGAGTGATTGAAAGTGATTGAGCATTGTGATGAATGTGAAGCATATTGAATCTCTAACAATTCTATTTATGTTTCTATGAGATTGGAAAAGTTCTAGTGTGGACTTGTTGAGCAGATTTGAGGCAAGTATTTGAGAAGACTTATGGATAGATTTGTGTGAGCTTTTTTGGAAGCTTACAATACAGATTGAGAGTATATTTGGATAAGTTCTAGTGAGGACTTGTTGAGAAGAATTGAATAAGTTCTAGTGAGGACTTGTTGAGAATATTTGGACAAGTTCTAAAGAGGACTTGTGGACAAATTAGGTGTGAGATTTTGTGGAAGCTTACAAGGCATATTTGAGACAAGTCTTTAATAAGACTTGATTGATTTATTTGTTCAAACCTTGAGTTAAGTTTTGGGGTAAATATAGTAGAGTTGATTTGATATTGATTCAATATTTGTGTTAAATCTTGAGGATGAAGATTGAGGATAAATTTATGCTAGATAGTGCAAATTAGAGGATAAATATTGAGGATAGAGTTTGGTGCATATTTAAGGATAAGTTTGTGCCAGAACAGAGATAAATATTGAGCATATTTGTGCTATACCTGAAACAACCAGAAGTTGACATTTGATCTGACAACAAGTAATAACACAAGTCATTCAGAAATATAATGATTTATTCATGATAAATTTGATATCGGTTACAAATAAGATGAATTACCCTTTTTATTTTCATGAATAAACTATAGAAATTATGCCTTATTCTAATGTCCCTCAGTGTAGGTGGGCTTATTTGTATGTGGGACACCACTGGGTTGCTATTTTTTGGTGTTGTTCTCCTTCAAATCTGTGGAATAATCTGAAAGAAACTTGCAATAAAGGGTTAATACATTGGGGAGCATGCCTTAGTCAGACCCTTTATTTATAAATAAAAAATGACTAAAACCATAAAAAAAATTGAAATAAAATGTGCAGAAGGTAATAATATGCTAAAACAGAGCTTACCTCCCAAATTTGGGGTGATTTGGGGCCTGCAGACACAATTAGCGACTCGGGTCACTAATTGAGGTCAGATTCATAGGGCAGGTTACAAATTGAGTTGTGATGCTCATCTGGTAAGATATATTTGATAGATCTATCCTAAGGTAGTTGGGGTGCCTTTGTATATTATCATAATCCATCTATGCTCTCTGTAAATTGACTGTCTAATGTTCACTTTCCTTTTTTGCAGAGTAACTATGCTTTGTTGAATTTGGGAATCAGACTTAATTAGGGGTTTGGGACCCATTATTTATTGGCAAATGCAAGGTGTAGGGGGGGAGTTAGATAGACTAAACCTGGGTTTGATTATGACTAGGGTTGGGTTAAGAAATGCTATGTGGCAACATCACATTCCTTATGAGAAATATCTCATCCTCACACATGTGTGAGGATGGATTAGTACTAATCTTGATTAGGAGGTGTTTAAGACAATTTAAACATGATTAAAGAAATATATCAACAAACCCTAATATCACACATGTGGGAGGATTTTATTAAGGCTAATCAAGATTAAAGGTTCTTTTAATCAAATTTACCCTAAAAAAATGACTTAAGTGAAGTCAACATTAAATTAGAATTTGGGTATTGGCTTATTAAGTTTTTTGGCCAACTAATACCCCGTGGGGGCCTTAATTCCATATGAATAGACCATCGAATGATATTTTGATGTGCCTGATGTAATTTGGAAGGCTTGCAAGGGTTTAGGACCTGACATCCAGTGAAGTAGTATATGGGAGTCTACGCAATGCTATGACAATCTATGGTGATCTATGGATGACTACGCATGACTACAAAAATCTACACATGTCTAGGATGATCTACAATAGTCTACATTGGTCTACGATAGCCTAGGGATACCTAGGATGACCTATGTAAACCTAAAAGTGTCCAGAAGGATCTAAAAGTACGTAGGTATAGCAGTGTGTGACTTTTGGGTGTATACAAGATCGAAGGACTGTGTTTAGTGTAGATTTGAGACAAAGATTTGAAGGTGAAAAGTTATAAAGGATGGAAATCTCCAATGGATAGAGATTTTTTAGCCAGGGAAGTGAGGACGTGTGTCTTCAGTGGATAGAGATCCATTATCCAAAGTAGAGGGGACAACAATTCTTCTAGAAGATCACCATTCGAAGAAAGAGGAGAAAGGAGTTCTCCTGTGGATAGAGATCCACAAAATTTATTAGGGGATTGGTGTCTCCTTTGGACAAAGGTCCATAAACATTGTAATAGGGAAAGGATTCCCAAGATATTGATTGAGGAAATTTTAGTAAAATATTTTCTTCGTGGAGTAGACCACATTGGGTTATCCATGTAAAATTTGTGTCTCTATTGTGTGTGGTGATTTGTGCATTGCTTTGATTACTGTTGTTGATATTGCTATATACACATTTCATAATATTGATTGGGAAAGAAAAGTAAAAAGTGGTCTTATACTGTTCACCCCCCCTCTCAGTATAATCTTGTGTTCTTCATTTTGTATTTAGCAACTTCAATTTTAGACAATACATTTATCAACAAGCAAGAATTGTCTTAAAACTAGGTTGAAGCAGATAACATAGATAAATTGATTGTTTTGTGTATTTTTGATAAATAGATTAGTTAATTGGTCCAATTTTGGGTGTCTATAGCTTGGTAATTGGTAGTATCAATCCAATGCATGGCCACTAAGACGTAGAGGGAAACTTTTTAGTTGAAATATTTTACTATATGAAATATTTCTACAAGTAGTCCTAAATAACCTAAGGTGGTTAATAAGATCATATTTCCCCCTATACATTTGAAACGTAGGTGTTTTAAAGTTAGGAGAAAAAGGATGACTAGCTACAAGAAGTTGTAGAGATTGATTGTACAATTCAACATACAAGTTTATATGGTTGAATGATAACCCTTTGAGAATAGACATTTGATATTTCAAATTTTTTAATTGAGTGGTCAAGGCTTGGAGTTTAGGAGAAATGGGTTTTGATGAGTCAAAAGGTACATGTTGTTGATGAATTATGTAAGGAGAAGGCTGGTATACTTTGGAATATGAAGTTGAATCTTTCATTATATGACTTGTTCCCCAGCTATCAAAGAAATTATGGGAATATTGGTGATGAGAGATTATAGGTTTAGATATTTGTACAAACCTTATATTTTTGCACATAGGATTAGAATCATAACCATAGGATAAATTAATGAATATTGAATATTGGGGTATTTGGTGGTATATTTTGAATGAGAGTGTAATGTGTGCCTTCATATTCGAATGTGAGACAACTACCATTTTACTATAATAATTCTTCAAAGGTAGGAATAGATGAATATATCAACAATAGAGGTAGGAGGGATTTTTTCAACACCCATTGATGTTGTGATATATGATGGAGTTGAATTAGTGAAATGAGAAGTTGATGCATTAAGGTCCATGTTTATGGATCCAAAGGATTGAATCACTTGATTTATTATCAAGGGGTTTGAATAAGGCTATTAAGGGTAGGCAAATAGTGAATCATACCCTATAAAGGAACCTAAGGTTTCATGGATTTCTTTAAGGAAGGTCTCCATGAATTTATTAAAATTTTATAAGTAATATACCATAAAGACAAACTACCCATGTTATTCATGAGTAGGGAGTAGAGATCATTGAGCTGATGAGACCTCTTATTTTTTTATCAAAGGTAGGATTCTCAAAGTTAGTGTGTTCATTATGAATACCTATGGGAGGATCAAAATTAGTGGATAGCTAGTGAGCAACACTATGGGTTAAGTTGTGTTTCTCATACATAGGTTTATGATTAGGGTATAATAGGGAATTATTCAAAATTTTAATTTTTTATAGCATTGATTAAATAAGAAAGAAAAGATATTTAGAAACCTTGTATCTCTTTCCCTCGATATACACAATATAACATCTATATCTCAAGGGCCATTGTATATACCAATGAAATTAATATAGGTAACACCTCTCGATATGCATGTTGATACATAAAATAAATTTGATGTGTGGGATTATTATGATACATAGAAGTGTCATTTATCTATGTGGCCAAGATAGTATGTGAGGGGTAATAGTATACGTCTTTAGTAATCACACTATCCTATCACAACGTACTCCTTACTAGGCATATATATATATATATATATATATATATATATATATATATATATATATATATATATATATCTATAGATATAGATATATTGGACCCACTATATCCAATATAGCCCAGTAACTCATATGGAAATTACACAAAGAACCATAAAGATACCAAATAGGACTAACCTATAGTTAAATTCTTGTTATCTAGATTTAATGTCTAACTATACAAATAGATTTAATAATTAAGATTAAAGTTTGATAAATTTTAATTCTGATTAAGGTTTAGGTTGGTCAAAGAATAATCTTAGGACCCAATGTGGAATTCATGTACTTCACCAATATGTGATATGGGGAAATTATGGAGGACCTCCAAATTATGGTGAAGGGCTACTCCACCCAACACTTGCACAATACTCAAAATCACAAAAAAATCAACAAAAACCCCACATCAAATATTTCTTCAATAAAATAGAATTAGAAATTATAATGTACGACCATAAGGCCAATTTTATTACAAATACTAGAGATCTGCAAATTGGAGCCATGATCTGTGATACCGGATTGCCTTCGGTAATTTATATTCCCCCTTTTAATAACTTTCCAAATAATGTTATGGAAAGTGTAACTCCTTTTCCCACATTTCATTTTCCCACCAGGAAAATATTCATTTGAAATTTTCATTTTCATTTTCCTGCCCAGGAAAATATTCACTTGAAACTTGAATTTCCAACATATGGGTCTAAAAATATGGGTCTAAACACATGGGTCTAAACATATATGGGTCTAAAAACGTGGGTCTAAACACATGGGTCTAAATAAACATATGTGTCTAAACATATGTGTCTAAACATATATGTCTAAACATTGTTTTCTAAACACATGGGTCTAAACACACACACACATACACACATATATATTATATTTATTTTTGGTAATGCAAGATTACCATTACACCATTGGATGCTCCTACATCAGACACCTAGGGTAAATTGAGAAGTGACCTTCACTTCTCTAGTGTTGGAGAAAACCAAGATTGTCAATATCTACCTTAGACAACCATGATGAATCTTCAACATGCCTTCCTTTCCACTTAACTAGAAATTCTTCATACTACTTGTTTATTGTAATTCTATCTATACTATTTTCTCCTTTGCCCATATTCCTCAACTCATAGGTATTCCTTGGACTACTCCCATATACAATCTGGAATGGGGATTTACCAGTACTCCTGTTGATAGAATTATTGTAAGAAAATTCTACATTTGGTAAAATAAAATTAAATCCCTTGGGCTTATCTCCTACTAAGCATCTTAGCAGGTTGCCCAAACTCCTATTCACCACCTCTATTTTTCCATCAATCTATGGATGGTGTGTAGAACTAAACTTCAAATCTATATTCAGCTTCTTCCGTAAGGTCCTCCAAAAATAACCAATAAATTTAGTATCTCTATCTAAAACTATACTCCTTGGTAGACCATGTAGTCGTACCACCTCTATAAAAAAAACCCTACAATGTGAACTACATCACTGATTTTCTGGTAGGGAATGAAATGTGCCATCTTAGAAAACCTATCAACCACCACAAATATTGAGTCATGTACTGTAGGTACTGCACATGGACTCAAAATCTCCCGAATCAATCCTTTCTTCAATAGATCTTGAACTTGTCTGTTCAGCTCCTCATTCTCTGTAGGAATCATTTTATTTGGTAAACTAGCTCCTGGTATCAAATCCATCTGGTGACTAATCTCCCTTACTGATGGCACACCTTCAAGTACATTATCTGATACAATATATTGGAATTATCCTAATAGATTTAAGGCTTATAGTGGTATATATTCACATTTTCATAATTAACTCTAGGAATCAATGCATAGCACATATGTTTGTACTTCATACCATTCAAAAATTTTCTTCCATCAACTAAACAAATTTTAGCACTGTTACATACCTTTTCTGATGAAGGGCTACTACACCCAACACACACAATACTCAAATCATAGAAAAATTCAAAAGAAACACAACATCTGATATTTATTTCAATGAAATGGAATTTTTAGAAGAAAAAATTACAAATCTACGAATTGGAGAATCAGAGTTACAATTCTACAGCCACAAGGCTGATTTTAACACAAAGCAAAATCGACTCTAAATCTGCAAGCTAGAGTTATGATTTGTCTTCTCGTGCTGCCTTTTGGTGATCCCTCTTCCCCATTTAATAACTACCATAGAATATTCTAGAAAGGGTAACTCCCATTTTCCCACCCAAGAAGATATTCATATGAAATTTGAAAATTTTATTTTTCGCCCAAAAATATATTCAAATTTGAATTTCGGTGGCACAGCTTCCCGAGACCGTAAATTTTGACACAGGGGTCCATATGGATTTCGTAAGATATCGTTGGAAATATTATGAAGATATCTACAATGCCTCAATCACCTAAATGTCATTGAGGTGATTTTCATCCTCCTTTGGGACTTCTAAGGTCTTCAAATTTTATTTTTAAACCTTCTTGGAGATATTTCCCGACATGAAAACTTTAATATCTCTCAAACCATTCAGGCTATTGGGGTTATTCTTCCACCACCAGATCTATTTTTCAATCATACTTCTTATGGTGAATTTTCAAACCCATATGTGTCCATTTATGCCAACTTATTAAAAATAGCTGGTGACTATTTTTTACCTCTTTGGAATTTTGACTAAATTATACCTCCCAAGTGTCATCATGGCCCTGAAAACCACTAAAGAAAATTACAACCAAAATAAAAATGCAATTTCTTTATTTTTGGTGATGCAAGATATCCCTTACACCACTGGATGCTCCTACATCAGACACCTAGGGTAAATTGAGAAGTGACCTTCACTTCTCTAGTGTTGGAGAAAAATCGAGATGATGAACATTTGCCTTAGAAATCCATGAAGAATCTTCAACTGGCCTACCTTTCCACTTAACCAGGTATTCTTCATACTACCTGTTTCTTGTACTTCTTCCTAGATGACTATCCAAGATTTATTCTCTCTTATTTCTTTGGAGTAGATGCTGGAATGTTTCATCGTTCTTCTATTGGTCCATCCTCATTGTCCCCCTCATGATACTCTGTCAAGTCAAAAATGTTAAACATAGGTGATATGTTAATTTCACTCAAAAATTCCATCTCTTATGTATTTCCTAAATCATGTTTCTTTATGATCCTACACGGTCCAAACTTCTTCATTTTCAATTTGTTATATGTATTAACAGGAAATATTTCTTTTCTCAGGTGAACCATAACTTCATCTCCAACCTGGAATTCCTTGAACCTCTACTTCTGGTCTACCTTTACCTTGTACTGAGTATTCATATTATTAATATGCTTCCTTACCTCTTCATGCAAGTTCTTCAAGTGCTCTGCAAAGTCCTCAACTTTGGCACTATTCTTTTCTCCTTTGTCCATCTACCTTAACTTAGAAGCATTCCTTGGGCTACTCCCATATACAATCTGGAATGGGGATTTACCAGTACTCCTATTGACAAAATTGTTGTAAGCAAATTATGCTTATGGTAAAATCAAATCCCATCCCTTGGACTTATCTACTACTAAGCATCTCATTAGGTTTCCCAAAATCTTATTCACCACATTTTTTTTTCCATAAGTTTGCGGATGGTGTGCAAAACTGAACTTCAAATTTATCTTCAGCTTCTTCCATAAGGTCCTAAAAAAATAACCAATAAATTTGGTATCTTTGTCTAAAACTATACTCTTTGGTAGACCATGTAGTTGTACCACCTTTGTGTAAAATAACTCTGCAATGTGTACTACATCACTAGTTTTATGGCAAGGAATAAAATGTGCCATATTAGAAAACCTGTCAACCACCACAAATATTGAGTCATGTCCTCTCTATGTCCTTGGTAAGCTAAGAAAAAAATACATGCTAATATATTTTCATGGTTTGTTTGGTACAGGTAATGGCTGATATAGCCCAGTGTTCTATCTTACACCTTTGGCTATTTGGCATACTCTACAAATCTATACAAACTTATTCACATCCTACTCTAACTATGGCCAATAATAGTTATCACTAACAAGAGCAAGGGTATTATCCCGACCAAAGTGTCCAACCAATCCTCCACTATGCTTCTCATTGATCAGGTTCTCTCTCATGGAAATCCTTGGAATGCACAACTAGTTTCTTCTAAACAACATCCCATATTGGATTAAGAAATCCAACAAACTTGTTCTTTCCAAAGTAATAGGTTCCAAGAAGGCTCTCCAAGCTTCTACAAAATCTGGATCTTTAGGGTATAAACTCTTGAGTTCGTCAAACCCAACAACCTCAAAATTCATCTCTATCAACAAATTTTACCTTCTACTTAAGGCATCTGCAACTCTGTTTGAGTTTCCACTCCTATGCTTCAACATAAAAGTATAACTTTGCAAAAAACCAACCCATTTTAAATGCCTTTGATTTAACTTTCCTTGGCTATTAATATACTGCAAGGCTTGATCATCATTATATAAAACAAACTCTTTTGGCAACATATAGTGTCTCCATTTATTCAAAGCTTGAACTATGGTATAAAAATCCTGATCATAAATACAATAATTTTTCTTGGCATCATTAAGCTTCTCACTAAAATAGGCAATGGACTTACCTTCTTGACTCAATAAAGCTTATATGGTGCTACAACTAGCATCACAATATACATGAAATACCTTATTAAAATATGGAAGTGCCAAAATAGGTTTCTCTATGACTTTATTTTTCAACATATCAAAAATCCTGGCTACTCCTGTAGTCCAGTTAAACTCCTTTCTATCCCCTCTCATTGTCTTCATTAAGGGAGTACAAATACTACTAAAATTCTTAATAATTTTTTTGTAAAAACTTGCTAGACCATGGAATGATATTACCTCTATAATACTCCTCGATGTAGGCCATTCAATGATACCCTTCACTTTTTCTGGGTCCATTTTAAGACCTTCAACTAAGATAACAAATCCCAGATACACCAAGTCTTTCTTCACAAAACTGTATTTCTTCAGATTAATTAGCAATTTCTCTTCCCTAGCTTCTCAAAAACTCTTCGAATATGCAACATGTGCTCCTATAATGTCTTACTTAAAATAAAAATGTCATCCAAATAAACAATAACAAATTTTCTCAAAAATTATTTCAATAACTCATTCATAATTTGCATAAATGTGATTGGTGCATTGGTTAGCCCAAATGCATGACTAACCACTCGTACAAGCCCTCATTGGTATTGAAGACTATCTTCCACTCATATCCTTATCTGATATGGATATGATGATACCCACTCTTCAAGTCAATATTCGTGAAGTACTCAACTCCACTGAAGCAATCCATAAGGTCATCCATTATTATCAAAAGAAATCTGTATTTGATTATAATCTTGTTAATAACTCGAGAGTCGATACACATTCTCCATTCTCCATATTTATTTTGTGCTAGTACTACAAGTACTTCACATGGAATTAGACTCTCCCGAATCAATCATTTTTTCAACAGATTTTGAACTTTTCTGTTCACTTCCTCATTCTCCGTAGGAGTCATTGCATGGACTGCCTTGTTTGGTAAACTATCTCCTAGTATCAAATCCATCTGATGACTAATCTTCCTCACTTTTGGTAATCCTTAAGGTACATTATCTGATATAATATCTTCAAATTATCCTAATATATCTAAGACTTCTATCAGTATATATTTACATTACTATTTATTAACTCTAGGAATCAATGCATAACACATATGCTCATGCTTCATACCATCCAGAAACTTCCTACCATCAACTAAAAAAATTCTTGCACTACTACATACCTTTTCATCCACCTCATTTAGGGGCTTCAACTTGTGGTGAACTCCATTCACTGTCAAGGATTAAGTGTTGGCATGTCCATCATGTACTGCATGTCGATCAAATTGCCATGACCTTCCCAATAGCACATGACAAGCATCCGTAGGCAGGATGTCACACAATACCTCATCATGGTAATTTCTAAATTTTAACTTCACTAAACATTACTCATTGACCAAAGCTCTATGGTCCTTCTACAACTATGAAATATGATATGGATTTGGATGTCTCATTCTCTCCAACTGTAATTTATTAACCATCCCCTCTCAAACTAGATTATCAATGCTACCATTATCAATGATAACATTACAAATAATACCTTCACATTTGCACCTTGTGTGAAATAAAATCTTCCTCTTAACTTGATCTTTCTCCTCATTTAGCAAGTATTTCCTTGTGACAAGAACTTCTCCTCCTTCTACCTCTTTAGAATGGTCAGATTCACCATCTTCCTCTTCATCTACATAGGTAGCTCATGCATTACCATAAGGTATCTTATTTGTCCTTCCTTGATATTATGGACACTCGTATGCTCGATTTACTTCTTCTTCACATTGGAAATAGGTTCTATGAAATCCTCCTCTTCTAGGCCCTTGTCCAAACCTTCCTCTTCCTCTTTGGTCACCATTATTTTGCTCATAGGGGTGATAGGCATTATCCCCTTTCCAATTTTGGTTACTGTTAAATTCTTCATTCTTCTTTTGGTATTAATTTTTTTCTCAATATGGTCTTCCACGAGTCCTTCCACCATGACGTATTTACCTATGCTTTATTTCAAACCTTATATTCAACTTCTCTTCTACCTTCAGGGAAAACTAATAACCATATTCTATGGTAGTCATTCTGAGCAAACTTAGCTCATATTGAAGGCTTGGTTTCAATCCATTTATATAGTGGGCTACCTTCTCCTTGTTAGCCTCAGAATGGCCTATTATGATCATGAACTTGTAGAACTCCTCTATATACTCTTTGACAGATTTACCTACCTGCCTCAAACCTTGCATTTTATTCAACAGATTTAACTCATAATCAATTGGAATGAACTGTCTCTTCAAATTTTTCACCATCCGATCCCATATTGTTATTATTTCTTTTCATCTTCTATTTCTATCTAGTTGTACTTCCCTCCACAAGATATTAGCATTTTAATTTAGCTTGGTCTTCAAAAATTTAACCCTCTCAAGATCTTCCACTTCCTCATACTCAATGTACTCCTCCATATCATTAATCCAATCGATCAAATATTCTGGGTTAATATTCCAAAAATATGTAGAAACATCAATCTTCAACCTTTTTCCAATCTTGGATATGATCTTAAATAATTTGGCTTGTGTAAGATCTATGACCTATTATTCTTCGACCTGATATTCTTCTTCTTCGACATCATCTTAACTTTTATCATCTCTTCTTGTATCAAAACCTCTATGCAACTCCTCTTGCAGTGCTTGAAATTGTCTCTAGAGGGCTTTAATAACCTCTCCTGTAACCACAGTATTCTTTGTGGAAGTATTATAATCACTTTTTATCACAACCTCAACCCTAGGTCGTAGTGTGAACTACCTCACGTTCAGTGATCTATTTACACACTCAGGAACTCCCGCTCTGATACCACTTGATGAAGGGTTACTCCACCTAACACACACACAAAATACTCAAATAACAAAACAATTTAGAAGAAACATAACATATGATATTATTTTAATGAAATAGAATTTTTAGAAGCAAAAATTACAAAGTTGCGAATTACAGAATTAGAGTTACAATTCTATGGCCATAAGGCCGATTTTAACACAAAGCAAAATCGACTCAAAATCTGCAAGCTGGAGCTACGATCCGTCTTCCTGTGCTGCCTTTTGCTGATCCCTCTTTCCACTTTAATAAATCCCATAGAACATTCTGGAAAGTGTAATTCCCCTTTTCCTACCCAAGAAGATATTCATATAAAATTTGAAATTTTCATTTTCCACCCAAAAAGATATTCAAATTTGAATTTCGGTGGCACATCTTTTCGAGGTCGTAATTTTTGACTCGGGGGTCTGTTTGGATTTTGTAAGATATCATTGGAAATATTACGAAGAGATATACAACACCTCAATCACCTAAATGTCATTGAGATGATTTTTCATCCTCCTTCAGGACTTATAAGGTCTTAAAATTTTATTTTTAAACCTTCTTGGAGATATTTCCCGACATGAAAACTTAAATCTCTAAAATCGTTCAGGTTATTGGGATGATTCTTTCACCACCAGATCTATTTTTCAATCCTGATCCTTGGGGTGAATTTTCAAATCCATGTGTCCATTTAGGCCAACTTACTAAAAATAATCGATGACTATTTGTCGTATTTTTGGACTTCTAACTGACTTATACCTCCTAAGTGTCATAATGGACCTTAAAACCACTAAAGAAAATTACAACCAAAAGAGAAATGCAATTTCTTTATTTTTGATGATGCAAGATTGCCCTTACACCACTGGATTCTCTTGCATCATTTTATTCCACCTACTTTAGGGGCTTTAGCTTGTGGTGCACTCCATCCTTTGTCAAGGAGTAAGTGTTGGCATGTCCATCATGTATTACACGTCGATCAAAATCCCATGACCTTCCCAAAAACATATGACAAGCATCCATAGACATGATGTCACAAAATACCTCATCATGGTAACCCCAAATATTAAAATTTACTAAACATTTTTCATTGACCAAAGTTCTATGGTCCTGCAACCATGCAATCCGATATGGATGTGGATGTCTCCTTTTCTCCAATTGTTATTTTTTAACCCTATCCTCTGAAACTAAATTATCAGTGCTACCATTATCAATGTAAAATTACAAAATTTACATTCACATTTGCACCTTGTGCAAAATAAACTCTTTTTTGAGCTGGGTATTTCTCCTCATTTAGTAAGGATCTCCTTGTGACAATAACTTCTCCTCTTTCTACCTCTTTAGAATGCTTAGATTAAATATCTTTATCTACATAAGCAACTCATGTATTACCTTCAGGTCTCCTATTCATTCGTCCTTGATGTTGTGAACACTCATATGCTTGATGTCCTTCTTCTCCACATTGGAAATAGGTTCCATGAAATCCTCCTCTTCCAGGTCTTCGTTCGAATATTCCTCTTCCTCTTTGGTCACCTTTATTTTTCTCACAAATGTGGTAGGCATTATCCCATTATTGGTTTTGACTGCTATTTAATTCTCCATTCTTCTTTTGGTCTTCATTTTGTCCTCCATATGGTCCTTTGCCAGTACTTCCACCATGATATATTTCTCTTTGCTTGCTTTCAAATCTTCTATTCAGCTTCTCTTCTACCTTCAGGGAAAAATGATAAGCATCTTCTATGGTAGTCATTCTAACCAAACTTAGTTCCTCTTGAATATTTGGATTCAATACATTTAAATAATGAACTACCTTCTTCTTGTTAGCCTTAGAATGGTCTATTCTGATCATGATCTTGTAGAACTCTTTTGTATAATATTTGATAGATTTACCTATTTGCCTCAAATCCTACATTTTCTTCAATAGATCTAATTCATAGTCAACTGGAATGAACTATCTCTTTAAATTTTCCACTATATGATTTGATATTGTTATTATTTCTTTTCTTCTTATATTTATATCTAGTTGTACTCCCTTCCACCATATATTAGCATGACCCTTCAGTTCGGTCTTTAAAAATTTGACCCTCTCAGGATCTTCCATCTCCTCATACTCAAATTACTCCATATTATTGATCCAATCGATCAATTATTTTGGGTTAAGATTCTCAAAAAATATAGAAACATCAATTTTCAATATTTTTCCAATATTGGAGATGGCCTTAAATAATCTAACTTGTGCAGGATCTACTGTATTCTCTTCTTCTTCAAATTGGACTTCTTATTGAGCTTCACCTTCACTTTCATCTTCTTTTCTTCGGTCAAACCCTCTATGCAACTCCTCTTGTAGTGCTTGAACTTATCTCTGTAGGGCTCTAAAATCCTCTTCTAATACCACTTGGTAAAGGGCTACTCCACCCAACACTCGCACAGTACTAAAAATCATAAACAAATTCAACATAAACCCCACATCTAATATTAAATTACAAAAAAAATCAACAGAAACCCCACATCAAATATTTCTTCAATAAAACATAATTAGAAATTACAATGTATGACCATAAGGCCAATTTTATTACAAATACTGGAGATCTACAAATTGGATCCATGATTTTTTATATTAGAATGCCTTCGGTAATATCTATTTTCTCTTTTAATAACTTCCCAAATAGTGTTATAGAAAGTATAACTCCTTTTGCCGCCTTTTATTTTTCCATCAGGAAAATATTCATTTGAAATTTTAATTTTCATTTTTCTCGCCTAGGAAAATATTCACTTGAAACTTGAATTTCCAACATATGGGTCTAAACACATGGGTCTAAACATATATGGGTCTAAACATATGGGTCTAAACACATGGGTCTAAACATATAGGTCTAAACATATGGGTCTAAACATATATGTCTAATATGTCTAAACATATATATATATATATATATATATATATATATATATATATATATATATATATATATATATATATTATTTTTTATTTATTTGGTGATGCAAGATTGCCCTTACACCATTGTATGCTCCTGCATCAACTTGGCATATGGGGACTAGATGCACTAGCATCCCTATTCCTATATGTATTGGATCCATGACACCTCACCTCAAGGAGACGATTAGTTGTGAGCCTAATTTTAAGATTTTAATAGATTCAAGTTAGAGAACACCTAAATTTTTATCTAAGTTTTTTTCTTAATATCCTAACCTTAATATGGTCCTATCCTAACTAGAAATATATCAATCAATAGAACAAATAGTCCCTATAAATTATATATTTTTTAATTTTTCAAAGATGAATGTAGGAGATAATTTACTTTCAGGAAAAAGGTTCAATAATGTAGTGAAATCAAATAACTCATAATACAACTATATGTGATTATGTTTCAAAGATATGGAAGATTACAGATAGTCTCCTAATGTTATCAAAGATAATGATTTGTTCATTTTTACTTTTTTTTTTTCTTGAATAAAATAGAAAATTTAAAATAGCTAATATAAACACAAAATATATAGAAGATAGTAACCATAGTTTGAAATAACAAAAATGGTTACTAAAAATTTAAACTTAATTTTTTTATTAGTGGCAAAAGTGTTTCTAGGATGTATAAGCATTTCTAGTACCACCACAATTTGGTGGTGCTTTCTTTTAGGACTTCTATTTTATATAAAATTATAAAACATATAAGAAATAGAGAGGTCTACCTAAATTAGTAGAGAACATATGGTTCCCTTGATCAACATCAAACCCCTATTCAAAATAAACAATAGATAAATATAAAACACTATAATGATGATTGTAAGTTCAATGGAAAAATACCACTAGAGAACACTTATGCCAACTAGTGGTGATTTTATTTTAGATGATAAACTATGACTGTGAGATCAATTTTTTTTTAACAAAAATAGGGCACAATAGTGCCATTGGGACTGCAATCCTATGGTGCTTCTACCCACAATTATATTATAATGACTTTTTGACTTCTCTAGTGGTTCAATGAGAATATCCAACCAAAATGTGTAAGGATTCTAATGGAAGCAACAAGATAAGATAAATGATGATAAAATATGTAGCTATGATGATATGGAAATAAAATTATAAAGATATGCTATTTACTAAATAAATATAATATTCATATGCGATGATAAAATTATTACAAAAATAGAAAAACAAAGATAATAGCAAACTAAGGGATGAAAGAGCATAACAAATTGAATAGAAGTAAGCTTGTAGACTCAAAAGATTTAGAATATACTCCTTGTCATCATGAGAATATTAGAGCTTGTTATTTCTTGAGAGAAGACCACCAATGGAGGAGATTCTTTTAATTGTGATAAAAGTTGCTTTAATATTAATTATGATAGAGATTTACTACTCAAATTATTTCATGGTTTGGGATCCCCAAAGGGATGGATTTATAGGAATCCATGGATCCTTTAGAGGATATGCTAGGATTAACAAGTGGAAGAGGTTTTGTGGCTACATGAAGTTGATGTGAATGCTTGAAGGTAAATTTCAATAATATCAACATGCAACTAGGATGAAATATGGAAAGGACAAGTTTTAGATTTGGATCTCCAACTAATACATAATTTAAGTGGTATATAATGTTGACATGATCATGTCCAAATTTGGTATATTGTTTGGTGATTGCCATTCATCTACCTCTTCTATTTTATCCCTAACAGTAAATAGTATTAGTATTGATGCGAAAAGTCTCAATGCTAATGTCAAAGTGACCATTTTCAAGTAGATTAGTATGAAAAATGCAACCTTATTTATTTGCACATGTGGTGCACTTCCTCAAAATATTTTGCACAAGTGATTTCACTTTTTACCTTTTATTTTTGTGTTACCTATTTACATTGGCCACTAAATATAGTTCTTGGACTTTAATTTATTTATTTAAATGCCATATGTTTACATTATACTACATGATATTATGTATATGCACATGTAATTTGCATCTACAGATCCACTTCATTAGAACTTGCAATATCCAAACCATAATGATGTAAACTTCTACTCATCATGGTAGTTTGACTAGGTGGTGATGTGTACTCTTGGTTCTAGTGGAGGATGGGTAATAGGAGGTCTAATAGCCTTTTATGTGTTGATATATCCTTCTTGTACTCTATATGCCTCAAGTATAGTGGTTTATATTCTTTGTATATGTTTATTTCCCATGTGTCGTTAGCCCACTCAACCTTATATTCATTCGATACTTGAGTGTGCACGTTATCTCTATGTATTTCTATATTTGTTTCTTCTTTGTCAACCAATAAATCATATTCCCCCTCAACTTTATTTGTTGGTTTATACTCCACATGATGTATGTGAAGAGGTTTAGAATAAATATTCACCTTATTCCTATAGCTAGTCCTCAAGAACATATGGGACCAATAAAAGGGAAGATATCTCCTAATTTTCATAGTGAAACCACAAGAAAGGTAGAGGCCAAATCACACAAGTAGATCAATCATCGCTATATCCTTTATAATAGTTAAAAGACATGAATATATCAAGAGATACAAATCCTTAAGAATTCTAAGAATAGGGATTAGAGTCACATCTAGTTGTAGTACCCCTTGTTTGATTGGATCATAGGTTAGCTCCAATGAGTTGACTACTCTTTTGGGTATGTTTGAAGTGCTTGACCTTGATTCAACTAGGTAATTGTGAATGAGTTTATCGTTGCATATGAGTTTCAAGTAGAATGGTTGTAGCTTGGACCTACTAGAATTGATAGATGATATTTGTAGAACAACCTACTATTTCTACCCTTCAATAACCTTTTGTCTCTCCAAAGGCTACTTCAAATACTTAATTTTATCTAGTATGGTAAGGATATTCTATAGTTGAACCGAAATGGTAGACCTCTTAAGATGCTTAACCACATTGAAGAAATCTAGTGGTTGTGCTTTTATTGCAATAGATATCCATTATGGATTTGGCCTCTTGATGTTGAAGCTCGATATTTGAATTGAACTTGGTGTTGGTCATCTTGGGAATAATTGGATTGTGTTGGTCTTGATTTACTAGTGGCTTGTGTTGGTCTTGATTTACCCCTTGGGATTAATTGGACTCTAGTTTCCTAAACACTTGCATGGGTTCTCATTGTTTTGGATTTTTTCAACTACTCTCCTATTGATCCTTGTAAGCACACTAGACTAATAGTGAGTTTTGTTATTTTATGGAGTGCTTATTCATTCAAGCATAGTATGGATGTATCCCTCATCCTATATAACTAAAGTCTACTCTAATGCTCCAATTTTTAGTACAGATGGAACTTCTAGTGGTAATATTTGAGTAGTTGGACCTAATGTATAGACAATATTATTTTGATATATGGGCATAGTCATTGGGCATGTTGCCTTCTAGATAATTCCATAATATAGATAATAGGAACTAGGATAGTAATATGACTAGTCATATATATCTCCTATATAGTTTTTCTGGGTAGGGACCATGTTCCTTAAAATATTTTAGGTTATTCATTACATAGTGATGAGCATGGGCACTATTTTACTTCCAAGATATTGGAAAGGAGTTGAACCTTAGATGGGTATATGGGGGTATCTTTCGTATCCATATGGTGGAGGTTGGTATCCTTGATTTCATTGAAGAAAATAGGGGTAAGGATAGTTTTGATAGCTAAACCTCGAGAAGTTTTTATGGAAATTGATGGATGTAATCTCATTATTAATGTCCATCACAGTATTTTTCATTCTTTCCATTTTTTAAGATTACAATGTTGAGAGGGAATTGGTAGTAGTAGATGAGGATGTCAATGAAGGGGACTAATAAAAAATAAAGGTTGGTTGGAAAGTAGTCAATTGTATTTTTGGAGGAGACTGATATGGCAATTATATATTTGGTAAAAGAGTTACAAGTGGCTTAGAGTCTAACCCAATATAAATGAGGTCTTTCTCAGCTTGGATAGCTATCCCATTGGCTACTAGTAATGAATTTACCCCCTAGTTTTTACCATCATGGCTATCTCAAAATGTATTGATTTGAGGTAGTATATGAAATCTATACCTGGTATGGACTAGATTTCTTCTAGAATTATGAGCCAAGGTTTCTAGAATCTAATGTTAAATTCATCCATTACTTCCATAGGGGTCGTCTTGATAGTTTTTAGTTGTTATAATAGTGATAGCCTGTTAACCTTCTCCTTGAATAGGTCAATGAGATGATTTTACAACTAGACTTAGTTATTGATGGATTTAGGAGAAAGGGAGATATACCATTCTCTTAATTTACCTCTAAAGGAGGTTTATAGCAGCCTAAGTGAACATATTACTCTCCTACACTATAGAGAGCATATAGGTTGACCATGTATTAGAGATGCTCTATTGGGGTTGTTCCATCCTCTCTAGTAAAATATGGTAGGGATTTCAATGTGGAGGTTGGGACATTATTTTAGGTAGCCAGTGTTGGTGGTGGTTGTAAGGGGCCTTTATCATCCTAGGTTGAGATCCTTATTTGATTTGGGTTGACCAATGCAACCATGTCCTATTGATGATTCCTTCATTTGTTTCTAATATTTAAAAGTGGGAGTAGCAACTAAGGATTTCTCTTATTGCTAATATTTTTGTAGTCCATGCACTCATGAAATTACAAGATGACCTATTATTGCCTTGTTAAGATCCTTCTTTATCCTTTGTGTAGTGGAGTCACTAGGTGGTGATTTTCTAGTCAATAAGAGGTTCCCATTGTGACCTAATTCAAAAATGGTGAAACCTTTTAGGATTCTTATTTTAAATATAGGAGACTCTATTTGGGTGCTTTGACAAGTTTATGATCGAGGTCTTCACTGAAGCCTCAATATAACTTCCAATCAAGGATACATTTTTATAGTTTACGTTCCACTAGGAATGCTAGTTTGAATTATTGGGTACCTAAAATTATCCTTATACCTCAATCATTTAAATCCCCTATGCTTGTGGTTGCTTGCATCTCTTTGAAATGATGCATTCGGTATCCTATACCTCATGTGGAGCACCAGTCCTAAAAAGTCTTGGGAGAAAGGAATGTGGTTCATTCGAATAACCTACAATATTTTTTACCAAGGTTGGGTCTTTTTTTGATGTAGTCTTTTGGCACTCTTTTCTCCTATGGTTACCTATTTTATTGGTTTTTTCTCTAGGTAAAAAATAAAGTAATAAATTAGAAAACAATTAGAAAAGTAAATTGCAAAAAATTAAAACATATCTGGCCTAACTAAGGGAGGTGATGCACTAAGAGAATGTAATTTCTATCCTATGTCTCAATGGGATAAGTGAACACATGAACCAACCATGATAACATCTATTAAAATTATATTTTATGATATATAAATGCAATTCAAATAACTTCTTACAATATCTAGGAAAAATACTAGAGTGCTCACAATCCCCTCCAAAGAAGTATATGAACACTTAAAATAGGAAAACACTACTAGTGTAGTCACAACCCCTTGTATTCATATTAAAATTGAATATTACATTCATATACATAATCAAAAGAGTCTCAATGACCTATACATATAGATATCCCAAGACTAGAGTCTATATTTGGAGACAAAATGAAGAAGGGAGAGAAAAGTACCATAGGTTAGATACTAGACACAATAAAAATTCCAATTCTCCTCTCTAGTTTTAAAGATAGTCTTTTATAATATTTACAAGTAAAAATAAGAATTCCCCTTAAAATGGGTATGTGTGGGAGTGTTGACATTATTTCTAGTTGCTAGATTAGGAGGACTACACCACATTAATTTATGGGAGGTCCAGATCTCGTTAGGAGTTAAATCACCATAAATAACTCCATGGGTTACATAGTCCTCTTTTCAAACATGTAATTAATACTTTCAACCCCACCATAAATATATGAGTTAAAGTGGCAATATCCAAGGATGAAATTTTACATTTGTGATTACAAATTTATGCCTATTTAATCTCAGATATACCTTGATGATACAACCTTCTTCATACTAGCTTACTAGACTCCAATGTTGGTTTGGCTTGGGACCTCACCTTTAGTGATCTAGTTGATCTTGTGTCATACCTCCTTGAAATTTTGGTTAGACCTCAATATTATGGATGTCATTTTTTTATTGCCTTATTTCCCTTGATAGCTAATTTTTTAAAGGCACACCTACAAAGGATTCCATCATACCTTATTTGATGGGTATGCTTTTAATTCTTGGTGGATTTTCCATTCTCTTCTTGCCCTTCCTACCTTTGAGCATATAGGGGATCTATATGAGGACCAACAAGGTCTATTTGCCTCACTGAGTCCTTACTCAACTCATCAAGTCCCCTTATTCTTTCCCTCATGCCAGTGAGCAACTATCCTTGAGTATATGGAGTGTTGCAACCCAATTACCAAAAGGGTGTGGCTCAATTTTATGGTATTTTTACTAGTTAGGTAGGTGGGTCCTAGTGAATTGAGTTATTAGAGACCTCATCATCAGAGGAACATTTTTAGTCACCATCGAGAAGGTTTAGGGGTTCCTCTTGATTATGGGATGGGACCTAGTCACCATTGGAAAGGCTAATTATTTTTTCTAGCGTAACCAAGTGAATGAATTTTACTCAATGTGAGGGATGTTTAGAACATGCTCTCAATATTTTTCATATACTATCCTTGGATAGTGTCTCATTCAAATTACCTAGTTTATGTGTGGATTGAACCTCAAGGCCTCTCATTTGATCATACTTTGGTTCTGGATTTGCTTGATGTTTCCTTGGAGTGTGTTGGAGAATATTAGATTATTTGGTACATGTTAATGTACCCCATGGTACCTTCATGGTACATCCTATAAATATTAGATTAGAATTGTGTCTTATTTTAGAGTATGAGTAATATTTTATGTAATGTAATAATATGTAAGAAGTGCATGTGTTATGTAAGTGTGTATGTGCAAAAAATTTACAAGTATCATGTAAGTGTATACAAGTGTTTTATATGTGAGTGTGCACAAGTGTCCTTATATTAGAGTGTGTAAAGTGAAGAGTAATTTCTAGGAGCAAATACAAGATAGAGTCATGTGTATGAAAGTTTCAAGTAGAGAAGACGAGTCATGATACTTGGAATATGGAAAGGAAGAGTCAAGTAGCCAAATATTCAATCTAGTATGGCTATATATTACTCCATAGAGAGCATAGAAAAGATAGCATAGAAGATCCAATATCCTATTATCAAGTGTGAGAGTCAAGTGTTGTATTTGTAAGAGAAATAGGAGTAATAAAGTTTACATACATTTGAGCAATTAATATTGTAAGTTGTACTACATGCTTTGTACATGTATGATTCAAGCTATTTTACATTCATATTACTGCATATTAGTGAATGTTATTTGATATATTATAAGCCTTGATTTACATATTAATTGGATCATATTATTCTACTTACATTATTATTTTGATCTTACTATATTGTGGCTATGTTATATTTGGTCCTATTAAATTTATCATGTGATTTTTATATTGATATTAAAGCTACAACAAGTAGTTCATTGCACAGGTTGAATTTATTTAACTGCATATAAAATTGATTTTGTCTAGTTTGATAAAATTTATTTAGAGTCTATCTACTTTAAAAGGAGATAGACCTAGAATATATTGTAATATAAAAGTAAGTAGAAAGGATAAAGTCTTTTCGTAGTTGTAGGAACAACTAGTGAAGAGTAGGACTCAACGATAGAGTCTTTCCATGATTGCAAAATAACTAGTGAAGATAAGGACTCAAATATTGGGGTGAATAAAATTTAAGATAGTTGATCATTATAGGAAAATAGCCAACCCTTGATATTAGAAGGATTTTAGGGACATAGAAAATCCTTGACATTGATTTCTATCAACTTAGAAGGAAGTTGAAGGATTTTGGTACAATCAAGTCATTCAGATTTTGATTGAAGCATTAGGGAAATCTATGTCACCTTGACATCATTGGAGTTCTTAGGTGAAACCTAAGACATCTACAATAGAGATTGATCATCAGAAGAGTGTGAAGCTTTCTATATCAAATAGATAAAAATTTCTTCTTCCAAGTGTAAGAAGAAGTCAGAAAGCTTTCATTAAGCATAAATTGATTTTAATTGCAGGTTATTGAGGATTCAATTCTAAAGGTAGGCCTTGAAGTAAATAAAATAAGTATTCAAGTCTTGAATATAGACTTTGATATAATAAAAAGGATGTAATTCTCGAAGAGAGGTCTTTATAAAAGTTTCAGAGATATTGGAGAATCAGGTTATTAGATAATATACTTTTTTTAAAGTGAAAAACCCCTTGCAGGGATGCCTTGGTATAAGAGACCATGAACAGGGGGTTCTACACCATCAAAGTCACCCAAGAGTCATGCCCGACCCTGCCTACACCAACATTATCAATTGGATTTTGGGTACCTAATTCAACTTTTTGGTAGGGTGGATATTCGAACCCAGGACCTCCCTTGGAGGATTACCCTCTCCTCTCCAAATCACCTACAACACCTAGGTATTAGATAATATACTTGACATTGGAAACCATATAGAAATTTGGTGATGAAAAAAAATTAAGTGGAGAGAGCAATAATACAAGTTGAAGAATATGAGTGAAGTCAAGATATAAATTAGTAAGAAACAAGCATAAGCATCCAACATTATAATCAGAGGTAAATTCAAGCAAAAAGCTTACTAAGAAGCTTACATAAGTTAGATTTTAACCCTATGAGACCATATTTAAAAAAAGAGAAAGAACGAAGGACATTCATGTGATAGAAGAAGTCCTTTGCAAGAATCAAAAGGTAGAATAGTCAAAGAAAAAAGGTGAACATTCAATTTTTAAACGATGTAGAAAAGAAAAGAGCCATCCAAATCAAGGTAAAGAAACATCTAGAGCCATTTGAATACAAGCATCAACCAGTATAGAAGAAAATTAACATAAGTTAATATAGAAAAGAGCTATTTGATTAGTGGTTTGTAATAGCATTTAAAATTTTATTGTTATAAAAAATATTAGGGAAAAAAAAGAAGACGTATCCAAGCCTTGGAGAATAATATTAATCTAAGATACGTCAAGATGTTGAGTGAACCATCAATACAACAATGCTTGGTTTACAACATTATAAGGAGTACAGTAAACACCAACTACAACACCTGAACATCAAAGCAAATGGTACTTTAGCATCAAAGAAAAAGGCACCTGAATTTCAAATAAAAAGGCACCAAAACATTAAATTAAAAAGCTAGCACCCTATGTTGTTTCAAAACAATTTTATTAGTAAAACTCTTTAGCATTGAAAGAAATGTAAGAAAAAGCCTTGGAATTTGGTGATGTGCAATAGTGAGAGACAACAACATTTTGGTCTAAAACACAATAGGGAAGTGAAGCATATTGGTTTTCATTATGAGTTAGTGTGTTAGAAGCTATATAATGATGGTTCTAAATTATTGGTAAAATGTTTGAGTTCCAAATCAAACTCAAGTGTTAAGCATTGTAATGCCTTAGTCGTAGAACAACACGATAAAACCTAGAATGTCATCCTAGCTCATAACATATTTTGTAATGCTAGAACCTAAATGATTTGATTTTGGGAGACATGATATAGTTTACTCAAGATCATTAAAACCTTCTACATGAAAAGGAATAAGCATTCAAATCACAATTCATAGCAGAATGCAGATGCGAGTATGCTAGAAATTAGTAGAGGTATATCAAAAATTTCTAGGGTTTTATAAAGTTTGATTAAATTAGGATTTATAAGGTGATAATTAAATTAATTTATATGGAGATATAAGAAGTATTTATAAAATTGTATAATGTATAAATTTATTTAAGTTCCTTTATTAAAATTGCATTAGGAGTGATAAGTATATTAGGAATAAAATAAGTTGTTTAGTAAATTGAAATTATTTATTTGGAGTTATAAGTTTTTGATTTAAAGTTCATTTAATAGTTTTTTGAAATTTAAATATTATTGAATATTTACAAAGTAATTACTTTAATAGTTTTGAATGATATAAAAAGGATAATATTCAATGCTTGGCTCTTTGTTGACTACCTTTTATCTCCCTAGTTTCGATATAGTTCTTCAATGTTATGTTTTTGTACAATACCTTGTATCTCCCTAGTAATCGAATGATAATATAATTTTCAACTTCTATTATTCAAAATAACTACTTTTATTTTCCTCTTGTCAATCAATAAGTTGAATGCAATTTCAACCTTTCAAGTTTTCAAACTTATGTCTCTTCCAATTTTGAATTAGAGACTAAATTATCAATGCAATTTTCCTTTGTCAAAAGTTCTATGTTAAATTTATTTTATCTCCCAAACTTCAAGAATATAATTTCCCAATTCTAAATTTCATAAATCTATGTTGATGTTGAATTCCTTATAACTCCAAGTTTAGAAATTTAGAAACTCTATGAAAGAATATTTGCAAGTTTTGTATTCCTAATTTGATGTAGGATACCTTATTTATCCAAACTTGTTAAATTGTAAATATTTCAAATTGTTTTGTAAACTCAAATGTTCAAATTACAAAACTTCAAGAATAATTACTTCAATATTAAAAAATTTATAAAATATTTGAAATTGAAATAATCAAATTTCTAAGGTTTTTATATTATACTTCAAGGTCTTATCTCTCCAAAAATAATTTTAACTTAAACTTAGATAATAATAATCTTTTCTAACCTTATAAATTGTATATTGGCATATAATAAATTTCAAATATAATATATTACCTTCAAAATCTAAGGTGATCCTGATTTACTATCATATTTTGAATTGCTTTTAAAAATAAGTGCTCTCTCTCCTCCTTGACTAGTTAACTATTCTCAAGGCTATTCTAAGGTGCTTCAAACTTCAATGTATGTCCTCCTTGTTGTAGTAAATGCAGTTGTGCAAGTGTATTTTTGTCTCATGCAATAAATGGGTGCTTCAAGATATTATATCTTCCCTTGGCTTATTGAATACCAAGTGACAAATGGTGCTAAAACTCTTCCTTGCTCTTTCCAAAATATTCTAAAACGTTTCTCTTGCTTCAAATGACTTATGGTACTCCTTCCTTGTGAAAAGTGGAATGAACAATTTTATAATGCTAATAAAACTTGCAAAAGATAATTGTTAATGCTTCATGCTTCTAGTAATGTACTGTTATCCTTGACTGTGTTCTTTTTCTTCTTCTAATGCTCGGCCACCTTTGTAACATCCTCAATAGACAAATGCAATGTTATAGATGCCAATTTTATGCCAATTTTTCTTTCCTTATTGGCACTTGCAAAACCCTAAACATTTGGTTTCTCCTTATAGCTTTTCAATATCTAAATATTGTATTATTTTGTTACTTACATTTTTGAACTTGTAAATAATGCTTCCTCTTCTCCAATGGAAACTCTTCTCTGCTTAGGTGCTTTACTACTCCTCTAGGTTTGGTGGCTCTCGAAAAATGGTGCTCTACGGGTGGCTCTTCAATGGTGGCTCTTATATTCTCTTATAGATGATGGCTCCTCTCTTCTACCTGGTGGTTCTTCTACTCTATGTTTAGTGATTTATTTTACAATATGGTGGCTCTTATTTTAATATTGTGTTTCATCCATGTTTCCTCTATGTTCAGTGATTTATTTTTCCAGAGAGCTATACTCTCAATAGAGCTACGCTCTCAAAAATCTATAGATTACACAAATATGACAGAGAGATACGCTCTCACAAAGCTATAAATTTAACAAATATGATAGAGAGTTATGCTCTCACAAAGCTAAGACTTTAATAAATATGATAGAGAGTTATACTCTCAACAAAACTACACTCTCACAAAGCTATGACTTTAAGAAAGATGATAGAGAGCCACACTCTTTCAAAGCTATAACTTTAACAAATATGATAGAGAGCTATGCTCTCAATAGAGCTACGCTATCACAAATATATGGCTTCTACAAATATTATAGAGAGGTACACTATCACACAGCTATAGCTTTGACAAAGATGACAGAGATCTAAGATCTTAGCAGAGCTACACTCTCACAAAGCTATATCTTTAACAAGGTGCATTAAACAAAATAAAAAAAATCAAAAGTGATATTAGACCAACCTGGTTGTCTACACTATCTGTATCCTTGGTTGTTCTAAAATGAGCTTCGATGTTCATATATCTTCACCTTCTTCTATCGAGATACCTTCTACCAAGATCTCTTCTCCCAACTCCTTTTTCCCTTTCTTCTCATTGCCTTCTCCTTTTTTCTTGACTTCCATCCCCACCTAATTACCATTATTTCCACACCCTTTTGTCAGGTGGTAGAGGGGACATCCCTTCCTCTCACCTTCGCAAGGCACAACCTACATTGAATTCCTCTCTAACTCACATAGATGAAACCATTCCCTAATTTTGGAAGAGTCATCACTTGCGTTAATAGGGCCATACCTCCTCGCCAGCTAGGCTCTGCCCTAGGAAGCTCATCCAATTTTAAGGTAGGTTCTATTATGCTTGATAGATATTATTCCTTTTATGAAACCTATTCCAATTAGGATAAATCACTCATTTATTTAAATATAAACCACTATTTATCTAAATGAATATTTATTTAAAATATATATATATTGCAACATGTCGCGATATCGCGACTTCTTTCCTTCTTCGGCTTCGATGGCGATTCTTGTCGCGTTTTCTCGATTTATTTTCTTCCTTCGGCTTCTACGGCGCTTCTTGTCGCGATTTCGCGACATCACCATTTTGGTCGCAATTTCGCGACACCTTCCCTAGGGTGGAGGTTTGCCAACTTTCTATTCCTCTCTTCTTGGACCACCTTGGTCGATTTGGATTTATTGTAATCTCTCTTGTACAAGGTTCAGGGACCTTTCAAAACCCTTTCTACCAATCAAATATATATATATATATTTAAGAATAAAATTTATTTATCATTTAAAATAAATCCACCATTTTTTTAAACGAACATATAAAATAAAACATTCTTTTTATTCAAGAATAAAATTTATTTATTATTTAAAATAAATCTACCATTCAATTTAAACATATAAAATATAATTAATAATGTTCTATTTCTATCACTAAAAATATTTCAATTATTTATTTTAAAATAATTTATTAAAATTACATTTAATAGATAAATTTTTAAAAATATAAAACATATTATTTAATCTTTTTTTTGTATTTTAACTAATGAGAAAACTAGTGTGTTCTTGCAAGGACAAAATCTTATCAATATTTAATTTTCTATTTATTGTTATAATTACAAGCAAGTAATTCTAGAATCTGAGCAATTGCTTAGATGATAGAATTGCTTAGATTCTTCGGTTTTAGATTAGAGCTATTTCTTTAACTTATTTGGGAATTCCTCTTTCTATGGGCCCTCTGTCTCGAGGTATCTGGAATAATATTTTTGATAAATTTTGGGCTAAAGTCTCTCATTGGACTATTAAGTGGCTTTCTTTTGCTGGCAAAGTGTTGCTTCTTAAGTCGGTGGTTCAAGATTCATGTATTTATCGGTGCATGATTCAGGTCACTCTTGCTAGTTTTATTCATGAGCTTGAATCTTTGTCAAGAATATTTTTATGGGCTAGAAATTTGGAGTCTTCAAAATGAAATCTGGTTAAGTGGGAGACTATTTGTAGACTGAAACATGAATGTGGTTTGGGTCTTCGTTTGACTTCTTTTTCTGGTCAGGCATTGAAGACCAAGATTTATTGGAGATGGTGCATTTCTCAAGACCATGCTTGGGCTAAAATTATTTCCTTTAAGTTCCTTAATGAGGTTGAGGGTATTTATTTAAAATAGTATCTATTTGAAATAAAATATTCTTTTTACTCAATAATAAAATATATTTATCATTTAAAATAAATCCACCATTTATTTAAATGAATATCTATTTAAAATAAAACATTCTTTTTATTCAAGAATAAAATCTATTTATCATTTAAAATAAATCCACCATTTATTTAAATGAATATCTATTTAAAATAAAATATTCTTTTTATTTAAGAATATCCAAGTAATTATGAAGGGAGTTCATTCATTCCTATTTTCCACATTATTGAGGTGAAGTGCTTAAGTGAAAGATAATTAAGCATGTGCACAAACAAAGAGGAAGATCTTTCCATTAATTTAGTCACCCATCTTAGCCTTGAGAACTTACGATAGCTACTAGACCATCAATATGGGATTCTAGGTGACTTTCTATTAATTATTATCCCTTAACCGAATGCATGCCTATATGAAGGTATCTATCATTGTTACCTTTGAGTTGTATTATCATAATTTTACCCAACCTCAAGTACCCTTGTCTATGGTGGATGACTTACTACTTCCACTTACGAGTGCACCTAATCCTACACATTGGCAATTTGTTAGTAGTACCATATTCTTCAATACCTAAAAATATTGCATAGTTTCTTAATTGCACTAAACCGAGTGTTAAACATCACATGATAATATATTGTTTTTTTTCCACATTCAAAGGTCCATTTGGGAGGGTCATTACAAACAAGGGGAAGCTTTGTAGGAGCATGCTATTTATCCCTAAATTTAGTATTCTCAAAATGGTAGCTTCAACAACTAGTGTGAACTCACACAAAATTTTACCTTTCACATGCTACAATTGTGTAAACATTGTGCACTATGGTAGTTCAATAGGAGGGGTCATTGCAGCATCTAGTTGTGATGCAGGAGCATCCGATGGCATTAGAACAACCTCGCAAAAGTATTGAAAAGCAGGGGAGAAGTTTAAGTTTAGTAAAGCAAGCTTTACTTTCTCTAAGGCAAAAGTTGGGGGGGGTCACGAAATCGTGACATGTCGTGAAATCACGACCCCAAAGGCTGCGGCCAGGCGAGAGCTGTTTTTGTCACGATATCGCGACGTCACGATATCGCGATGTCGCGATATCGCGATGACTTCAAAGGCTGAAGGCGGGGTGGGGAGCCACGAAATCGTGACATGTCGCGATTTCGCAACATGTCGCGATTTCGCAACATGTCACGATTTCACAACATGTCGCAAAATTGCGGCTCTTGAAGGCAGAAAAGAAAAACAAGGGTGGGGGAGCCACGAAATCGTGACATGTCACGATTTCATGACATGTCATGAAATCGCAGCTCCCGAAGGCGAAGGTAGAAAGCGAGGGCTGGGGAGCCGCGAAATCGTGACATGTCACGATTTTGTGACATGTCGTGAAATCGCGGCTCCCGAAGGCGGACTAGTGCTTAAGGCATGGGGGGTCGCGATACCGCGACATGTCGCGATATCACGACCAATAGAAGGTTGCCACGTGGTTTCAAGATTCGGTGCCAAAAGGAAGATAGGCCGAATTGGACACGGGGCTGTGTGTGTAAAAGCGACGCGACCGATTGAAGACAAAGGCCGAAAATAGACATGCGGGCAGCCACGTGTTCTAAAATAAAGTTGACAGCCACGTGCATTAAACGGGGATAACCACCTTATGGAAGTATTTTGACAAAATAGTTGTTGCAGGGCATGGACAGTATGGGTTGAGGCAGCAGTACAGAATCACAGTCAGAACTAGACGGTGGCTGCAGGTCAAAGAAGGCCATTAATGCAAGCTTCTTAAGTAGATCGGGCAGTTGCCCATTTATGGCAGAAAAATTTGAAAACTCGGCCGAGGGGGAAAATCAAATTTGAAATTTGTTAGGCGGGGGGCATTTATTGCTAGAGGGTCGAGGCCTCGATAAAAACTCGTTTTAATGTTTTATTTTTGGGGGATGGTGGAATGGGAAGATTGGGGGGAACAGAGAGTGTGTTGTATACCAGACAAGCTCTTCCATTGTAAAGCCTGTGGGCTGTTTTGATGCATGTAAATATTTTCAACAGATCTTAATGAGAAGGTCAAATTTGTGAAGGTGTTGATTAGTCCTGTCCCCGTCAGTGGTATCAGAACCAGAAGTTCCTGAGTGTGTGACAGATCGTCGGACGTGAGGCAGTCACACCAGGATCTGTGGGAAGGCTTGAGAGAAAGTGAGAATATGCCTCCATGAAGAAACCGTGGTGGAGTAGGAAATGTGGTGCCGGTCGAAGATTTCTGAGCTTTGTAGTGGCAAGTTCAGGCCCTGCAAGAAGAACTACGCAGAGGACACGAACCGAGAAGAGATGCAGACAGTGAAGATGAAGTAGATGAAGAGGAAAACCAGTTTGAAGAATAAGAAGAAGAAGCTGTAGATCCGACACAAGCCAGACTGTACAAAGACATATCCCAAATCGGGAAGAGGCCGAAGATAGAAGTTTCCATGTATTTCGAGAACTTGAATCCAGAGGAATTGATTGATTGGATAAATGACCTGGAAGAATACTTCGAGTATGAAGAAGTTGAAGATCCCGAGCGGGTCAGATTTTCCAAAACCAAATTAAAAGGTCATGCCAGCATATGGTGGAAGGGGATACAGCTGGAACGGAACAGAAGAGGAAAAGAACGGATAACAAGATGGGAACGGATGGTTGAAAAATTAAAAAGGTAGTTTATTCCGATAGATTATGAGTTGGATCTGCTAAGAAAAATGCAAGGTTTAAGACAGATGAATAAAACTATTCAAGAATATACGGAGGAATTTTATAAAATCTCCATCAGAACCGGTCATTTAGAAGCAAGTAAAGAAAAGGTGGCCCGTTATATTAATGGGTTGAGACCGAGTATCCAGGAAGAGTTGGGCTTAGTGCGGGTGAGCACCATTGAAGATGCTTACCAGTTTGCTCTAAAGGTTGAAGAAAAACTGAACAGAAGGTTTGAGAGCAAGCAAAAAGGAAGAGGGCCTGGAGGAAAGACCGATGGAAGAAAAGAGGAAGGAAAGGAAGAGAAGAAAGAAAAGTTAGCAGCAGCCAAAATTAGAAAGAAGATGAAGAACCAAAATCGCAAGTTCAGAACAATGGCTACCCAAGAGGAAGAGGTAGATCTGGACGTGGGTATGGAAGGGGAGTGTTTCGGGGAATATGTTTCCACTGTGGAGAAGAGGGGCATCGGGCATATGAGTGTCCCCAGCATCTCGATAGAGTGAATAAGAAACAAGTGGGTCCTACCAGAGTTACGGTGGTAGTGAAATATGCTGACTCAGAACATTCTAAAGAAGCTAAGAAAGGAGAAGCCATGATCGTGAGGAGGACCATACTGATTGAGGAAGATAAACCTGAGCAGAGGAGAAGCCTATTCCGCACATGATGCAAAAGTGCAGGCAAATTCTATAATGTTATTATAGACAATGGGAGTACAGATAACTTAGTCTCCGAGGAGATGGTTGCTAAGTTACAACTAGAGAGAAGGAGACACCCGCATCCATACCGGATTGCGTGGTTATGAAAGGACCACAGAGCATGGATCCATGAATAGTGTTTAGTCACGTTCCAGATTGGGAGATACTAGGATGAGGTCCTGTGTGATGTTTTCCCCATGGATGCTTGCCATTTGTTGTTGGGAAGGCCATGGCAGTTTGATCGGAGTGCAGTGCATGATGGTCATGCAAATACGTATTCCTTGATGAAAGATGGAGTGCGCCACAAATTAAAGCCATTACAGATAGTGGATGAGAAGGTGTGCAGCAATGCCAAAATTTGTCTGGTAGAGGGCAAAAAATTTTGCCAGGAAATAGGATTTGAGCAGGTTGTAAAGGTTGATGAGTGTTCGGAGATATTACAAAGGACGCGGACCGAACAACAAAGAAGTGAAGGTCACTTCTCCTGTTACCCCGGGTGTCTGATGCAGGAGCATCCGGCGGCATTAGAACAACCTCGCAAAAGTATTGAAAAGCAGGGGAGAAGTTTAAGTTTAGTAAAGCAAGCTTTACTTTCTCTAAGGCAAAATTTGGGGGGGGGTCACGAAATCGTGACATGTCGCGATTTCGTGACATGTCACGAAATCGTGACCCCAAAGGCTATGGCCAGGCGGGAGCTATTTTTGTTATGATATCGCGACGTCGCGATATCGTGACATCGCGATATCATGAAAAATTCGAAGGCTGAAGGCAGGGTGGGGAGCCATGAAATCGCGACATGTTGTGATTTCTCGACATGTCACGAAATCGTGGCTCCCGAAGGCAGAAACGAAAAGCAAGGGCGAGGGAGCCGCAAAATCATGACATGTCATGATTTCGTGACATGTCATGAAATCACGGCTCCCGAAGGCAAAGGTAGAAAGTGAGGGCTGGGGAACCGCGATATCGCAACATGTCGTGATTTCGTGACATGTCGCGAAATCGCGACTCCCGAAGGTGGACTGGTGCTTAAGGCATGGGGGGTCGCGATACCGCAACATGTCACGATATCGTGACATGTCGCGATATCGTGACCAATAGAAGGTTGCCACGTGGTTTCAGGATTCGGTGCCAAAAGGAAGATAAGCCGAATTGGACATGGGGCTATGTGTGTAAAAGCGACGCGACCGATTGAAGACAAAGGCCGAAAGTAGACATGCGGGCAGCCACGTGTTCTAAAATAAAGTTGACAGCCGCGTGCATTAAACGGGGATAACCACCTTATGGAAGTATTCCGACAAAATAGTTGTTGCAGGGCATGGACAGTATGGGTTGAGGTAGCAGTACAGAATCATAGTCAGAACTAGACGGTGGCTGCAGGTCAAAGAAGGCCATTAATGCAAGCTTCTTAAGCAGATCGGGCAGTTGCCCATTTATGGCAGACAAATTTGAAAACTCGACCGAGGGGGAAAATCAAATTTGAAATTTGTTAGGCGGGGGGGCATTTATTGCTAGAGGGTCGAGGCCTCGATAAAAACTCGTTTTAATGTTTTATTTTGGGGGGATGGTGGACTAGAAGATTGGGGGGAACATAGAGTGTGTTGTATACCAGAAAAGCTCTTCCATTGTAAAGCCTGCGAGCTGTTTTGATGCATGTAAATATTTTCAGCAGATCTTAATGAGAAGGTCGAATTTGTGAAAAAAAAAAAAAAAAAAACTCGTTTTAATGTTTTATTTTGGGGGGATGGTGGAACGGGAAGATTGGGGGGAACAGAGAGTGTGCTGTATACCAGACAAGCTCTTCCATTGTAAAGACTGCGGGCTATTTTGATGCATGTAAATATTTTTAGCAGATCTTAATGAGAAGGTCAAATTTGTGAAGGTGTTGATTAGTCCTGTCCCCGTCAAGTTGTTTGCTAGAACTTACTATGTTGTTCCATGATGCCAACAAAGGCCAAAAAACCACAAAGTTGGTGGGCTATTGGCAGAAATGGATGAATGGGATGTTCATAGGGCGTAGTAATGATGTCAATGATGATATGCAAATTAACACCTAAAATGGTAGTGGAGCTAGCAGTAGCCTACGAACAACACAAATTGTACATCGTAATATGACGTATCACTTGATCGAGGAACCAATGATGACATGCTAAAACACTTTCTATCTCAAAATTGAATGGATAGAATTAGATACGTTGGGTGGCCAGATGAATTAGATGGGGCATCGAAGGTTGTGTTGATAATATCATAGGTAGAAAGTCAAGTACACAAAAATTATCATATTTTTGATAGTTATCTATGTGGCTATATTGTGAATGACCCTCTTACAGGTGCGAGGTGTCGATAAGAAACTAGATAGAATATCCATGTCCATAAAAAGCCTTGGGAATCCATTCTTCAATGATCAGATCCTAGCGAAGGAGATAATACTATGGCTACCAGTAGAAAAACATTCACCTAGCATTGGGATTATGAACCAATCTCAGCAGCTTCACCATGTGGTGAAGCAAGAATTTTATAATGTATGAGGTAATGAAATAACGATGGAATGGCCCACTCTTCATCTTATGGATGTTTAATATCGATGTTGTGTTAACCCAGTGGTCAAAACTTGTTTTCAACTACTCCATGTCACCCACACATGGCAAGTTATCTTACGGAAGTATCATTTCTTGAAGATATTCACTATAGTGCATCATTTATTTTTTTAACCCAGAGTAAAAAGCTAGGTTCCGCAGTCGCTGGAAAAATAAGGATACTCACCCAATGGCATTAAGGTGTTCATAAATACATAGATTTTATCAATGGCACATGGAAGAAATATAAAAATATTGTGATCAAGGCAGGTTGATCGAAAATACTATGAAATATGGTAGAATTATAAATATATGTAGACTTCATCGCATAAAGGTAACATCAAAATTAGGATGCCAATTGACATTATGCTACAATACACTATATAGGAAAATGGTCCAATTAAAAAAAGAAATGTTACCAAAGTTGGTAACGATTACAAGAGCAATCTGGCTGCTGTGCCTATGGTCACAAAACAAACACACAAAGGGATAAAAAAAATATGGTGAAAACCAAAAGTCTAGGAAAGAAAATGAAATTCCAGGGGTCTTTATTGAAAACTTTAAAAATCCTTGAAGATGCAGAAACAAGGGTTGGAAGTTTTGGAATAGGAAGGGTGGAAGGAGATTGGAAAGTTATCCAAACTACTGTGGAGCTGGTTTTCCCTCATTTTGTGTAAAAAAAGGATATTTTGAACATAATATAAGTTTTAATGCCTATTATTTTGCACATGTATTGAAGATATTTTCATGGTATTTTATGCATGGATATGGTAGCATTGTTTGAAAGCGTTTAATACATGTTTTATCCATTAGAATCTCTCCATAACCATATCTTGGATTGTGTAGATGCAAGTCTAACTTGGTTGTGTTTAATGTTTAAGAACTAACGTTTTTTATTCAACATAGGTCGACTTTGCTTGCCACAATTTTTCTTTGGTCATTTTCATATTCTAGTCCATATTCTAGAATTTTAAGTTTTATTTTTATTTTTCTCTAACCCTATCATTTTACATTTTTTTAACTTCTAAAAAATTAAATAAAAGATATTAAAAATATTAAAATTCCAAAAAGAGTTACATGGGTTCCAAGAATAAGCTTTAAAGTTTCATTTAGAGAAAATTTGATTTTATTTTAAAGAAATTTTGAAATTCCAAAATTTTAAATAAAGTTTGCATTCTAAAAGGAATTTTGTAATTTCAAAAATTTACGTGATTCCACATTTTAAAGGAGATCCAAATTGTAAGCTTTGCACTTTTGTTTTTCAAAAAAATAAATTAACTTCCCTTTATGAAAATTACAATTTCATTAAAGGGCGGTAATTTATATGGCATATCAAAGGCTATTACATTTTAGAGTTAGTCATTTAGTTATTTTATTTCATGCTTAAAGTTTAACAAAGCAAGATAAAATCCATCCACAAATCAAGATAAAAATGAATCCACTCATCATTTCAGATTCATATTTTAGAGATAGATTTTAATCTTTTATTTCATGCTCAAAGTAAGGTTTAAAGAAGATAAAACTTGTTTAAAATCTGCTTAACAAAAGAAGATAAAATCTATCTAAAATACTTCAAGATAAAAGGAATTAAATAACTTTTCATTGTGGTCATATGAGGGCCAATCACATTTAAATTTTCTTTTCTAGATAGAGCGGATGAAATATAACTAGCATTGAAATATGTGATAGGTAAAGATCTTCCATAGAATTCAATGAAGCAGATAGAGCGGATGATCAAGAAAGCCAACATGTTGTAAATAATGACCTATTAGAAATGAATGTCTTAGAGTCATTATTTACAAAGGGGGATTGAGACTGAAGAGCACAAGCTTATACTGAGAGGGGGGGTGAACAGTATAAGACCTTTTTCAATTTTATCTATCAATACAGCTTTCAAACCATTAACATGCAGAATAAAATAGCAGTAACAACAACAATAAAATAGTGCACAAAAATCAATCCACAAAGAGACACAACACTTTACGTGGTTCACCCAAGGTGGGCTACTCCACGGATAAAACTTTCCTCTAAAAGTTATATCAAAACCTCTGGGAATCCTTCCCGATTACAAAGTTTATGAGCCTTAGCTCAAAGGAGACACCTTCCCCTAATTCTCGCTTTGCTAGTGATCCTCTAGAAGACCTCTACCTCCTCTCGCCCTTAGCAAGTGGAATTCTCGTCCACGGAAGACACCCGTCTTCCCCGCTCCGGCTGGAGATCTCTCGTCCTCAACTCTCGTTACCGCAAAGCTGGTCCTCTTTTCTCGTACCAAACACTAGTCCTTCGGTCTAGCACAATTGTCCTCTTTCTTTGTTCCTTTTTGCACTTGGTTGAAAACAACTTTTCACTGCCTGCGCAACTACAACAGCACAGTCTTCTCAAATTACAATGACAGTATCTTCTCAAATTACAGCAGCACTTGATCACCGTTTGTCCTTCACAACTGTTCGCAATTACAGCAGTATCTACTTCGCGCACTTTGCTTTCTTTTACACAGACTGCGTGAACACAGTCGCAATCACAACTGTCCTTAGATCAAATTCCACCCTTTTCATGATCTTCGCAAACACCGCAGCATTCGAACGCACAACAACTTATGCGCCTATGTACAACCACAACATCATACTTTTTGCACAGTCTTCTTATGAACAAAAGCAGAGTCTTTGATACTTAGAAGATTCAACGAAATCCACTCTAATGCCGTAGTCAAACTTCGCTCTCTTCTTTTTCGATGATCGAACCTCACTAGTCACACTAACTTTGCGAACGCCTCACTACGAAATGCACACTTCGATCGATACACAAAATTGCTCAAACAGTCTTCCTTTAATACTCACAATCTTAAGATGAAATCTTGTTCTTTAGTCGGCTGTTCAATCTCCAAACACGTCGGCTGTAAAACCTTACACTTCGTCGACAAAGGTTAACTTCGTCGGCTTTAACCGCCTCTGCTGTTCTGTAGCTGTTCTCGCATGAAACTCAAACATGTCACGATATCGCTACGCCTTTGACTGTCGTACACCTTCTTTGGTTTGTTGTCACGAAATCGTGACACTACAGCCTTTGCTGACGTCATCGTAAATCTTGTCACGAAATCATGACGCTCTAGACTTCAAAGCCTTCTTCTCCGCTTGTCACGAAATCGTGACACCTTTGCCTCTTGCCGACGTCATCATGATTCTTGTCATGAAATCGTGACGCTCTAGACTTCAAAGCCTTCTTCTCCGCTACTGTCACGAAATCGTGACACCTTTGCCTCTTGCTGACGTCATCATGATTCTTGTCACAAAATCGTGACGCTCTGGACTTCAAAGTCTTCTTCTCCGCTACCTATCATGAAATCGTGACACCTTTGCCTTTTGTCGACGCCATCACAACTCTATCAAAATCGTGACACCTCTTGCTTCTTCATCCTTTTCTTGGTTTGCACTAGCGAAAATGAAACATGTCACGAAATCACGACGCTTTTGCCGCCTTAAGCTCTCTCTTGCCAACTGCTCGTGAAACTAGAACATGTCACGAAATCACGACGCTTTTGCCAACTGCAAGCTGCCAACTCAACCTGTCACGAAATCGTGACACTTTCTCGCATCCGTACAACTTCTTCGAAACTTGTCACGAAATCGCGACACTTCCTACAACTCAACACTGCCAACTCAACTTGTCGCGAAATCGTGACACTTTTTGCATCCGTACAACTTCTTCGAAACTTGTCACGAAATCGTGACACTTCCTGCAACTCAACACTGCCAACTCAACTTGTCGCGAAATCGTGACAGTTTTTGCATCCGTACAACTTCTTCGAAACTTGTCGCGAAATCGCGACAGTTTTGCCCGTTCCCTCTGCCTTCCTGCATGTCGCGAAATCGTGACACTTTTGCCCGCTTTGCCTCTGCCTTCCTGCATGTCACGAAATCGTGACAGTTTTGGCCAAACTTTCTCTCTCCTCAAACATGTCGCGAAATCGCGATAGTTTTTCCAGCAGCTTGCAAACTTTTTCTAACTTATCTTTTTCTGAATTTTTGGCAACCGGGCTACTCGATTTTCTTGGAGACTTACTCACCAGCTGAAACCTTCATCAAAACACATCCTTAGACATAAAAACAAATTGCTCCAAGAACTCCTTGACATCAAAAACAACAACTACCAATAGCTCCTTGACATCAATGACAACAATTAAACTTAGGCAAAGGCAATGTACTCAAGATACCCAAAATTGCCAACAATCTCCCCCTTTGTCATTGATGGCAACCCTTAATTAAAAACACATCTTTCAAGAGCCAAAACTGAAATCAATCTCTTCAAGTTTTGCTCCCCCTGACTTGAAGCTTTCCTCTTCACTTGAAAACACTCCCCCTTAAATCTCTCCCCCTTTGTCATCAATGGCAAAGGGTCACCTTTGGGGCTTGGGACTAAGAATGAGCCTCTTAGCTTAGTCCCTCCCCCACCTCCCCGATGAGGTGATTTAAAATAGGGTTGGGAGTGATACTCCCATTAGACACTCATCATCATTAGTGTCTAAGATTTCTTTGTCGGGCCTTCTCTTGAATTCTTTTTCCGTATTCCCTGTTCCTCGTCACTGTTTTGATCCTCGGACTCGTTAATACTACTGTTCCTGTTTCTTTTATCTTTTCTGTTCTTATCCATACCTTGATCCTTGGACCTGTTCATATCACTTTTCCTATTTTTGTTATCATTCCTATTCTTATCCATGCCTTGATCCTTGGATTTGTTCATGCTGCTGTTTCTGTTCCTGTATCTCAGAAGATCAGCTCTACACTCTCTAGCTAGGTGACCTTCATTGTTGCATTTATAGCAAGTAACAATATTTGGCATGACTGTTCTTTGAATCTGCCTGTTCTGACTAACCCAGCTCTCGTTATTTGCCTTGCAAAAAATTGCCTTGTGCCCGAATTGTTGACAAGAGTAACAATACCCTTGAAAGAAATTACGTATCCCGAAACTGTCATTTACTCTCTTCATTTGAGTCATGCAATGTACAGCCATGTGACCAAATCTGTGACACGCAAAACATCTGCCGTGAAATTTTCTTTTATTCGACTTCATGGGTCCCGAAAACTTCTTCTTCTCAGTTTGAATATCATTTTCTATTTCTCGCGTATTCATCACTTACCGACTCATGATCTGAAGTACTTTCTTCAACAGGACTCTCTTCCTTTTGAAATCTCTTGCTAGATTCCCCAACCTCGTTCCTTGTGCGGCTCAACGAAACCGAGACCTGTTTTATCTCGTTGGTTTTCTTTGTCCTTTGATGAGAAATTTAACCTTCTTGGAGCTATCCCGAAATCGGAGAGCTTATCCTTGTACTCTTTATTTTCTTCTTTCAAAGAAGCCATTTCCTCGTTCTAACTCTCTATACTCCGGAATTTTAGAATCTAACTCATTCTTGAGTTCTTGTGACTTAGCCATAGATGCTTCAAGATTTTCTACAAGTTCATCTATCTCCATACAACATTCATCTAACTTAAACTTGAGTCTATCATTCTTCTTTCTTTCCTTTTTCAAAACACTAAGAGCATTATTGAGTTCACATTCAAGATCCTCTATTTGATGGCACTTTGAATTATCACAACCTTTTTCAGATTTCTTATCACTAGAGGTGCTACCTTTTTCAAAAACCATACATGCATCTTCATTGTAGTTTTCTCAAGCATCCTCATACATACTAGCAGCCAAATCATTATTTTTGCAATCATCCTCAAGGTGCCCAAAATTTCCACATCTAAAACATTTCATGATAATGAATTTATGTTTCTGGTTCTTCCTCTTTTTTCGAAATGAACAAGATCTCATTTTCATCATCACTAGAAGAACTGTCACTATCACTCGCTAGAACACTTACTTGCTTTGTCTAAGTAGAAGCTCTTCTTATTCTTGTGAGAATGCCTCTTTCCATGATTGTTGTACTCATATTTGCTTTTCTCGGTGATTGTTGTACTCATTTTTGCTCTTTCCGTAATACCCGTGCTTTTCGTAGTCCTTGCTTTTAACATCCCGTATATCTTCATCACTTTCATTTTTAGAAACAAGATACAATCAGTAGCATAATGACCAAATTTCCCACAGCTTAAAACATCTTATATTTTTCTTGCTTTTGTGCTTTCTGGAAAACTTGCCTTTCCTCGCTCGTAATATGCCTCTTCCTCACTAGAAGACTCATGACTTTCTTGAATCTGTTTGCCCTTCGATTTCTTGATAGCTTTGAAAGCTGCCTCTTTCTTTACATCAACTTTTACTTGAGTTCTCAGCTCAAATGCCGCAAGAATACTATGGAGCTCATCCTTTTTCAATTTATCTAAATCTTTGGCTTCCTCAATAGCAGAAATATTTTCACTAAATCTATTAGGAAGAGATCTTAAAATCTTATCACACACATCATTTTCAGCAAGTTCAAGACCTAAGTCTTTCATGGAGTTCACAATCTCATCCATCCGAAGCATGTAGTCACTAATATTTTCATCATCATTCATCTTGAGTTGTTCAAACATACCTTTAAAATGTCTCAATTTGGCCTTTCGGACATTTGCATCACCCGTATGAACAACCTCGCAATTGTTTCCACATCTCACTAGCTGTCTTGGCAGGTGAATAACTTTGGTAAGATCAGCCTTCTATAAACCTTTTAAGATTGCATTCATGGCTTTTGAGTTGCTGTGATGTAGAAGCCTGTCCTCTTTAGTGTAAGGACCATTTGTAGGAATGGTGTACCCATCTTCAATAACTTCCCATACCTCATTACCAAGAGCCATAAGATAGACCTTCATTCTTGCACTCCATAGACCAAAATCTGATCCATCCGGAATAGGTGCTACATTCCCACTTGAGTAGTCCATTGTGTTCTTTGCAACCTTTTCCTTCAAGCTGTTAAACTTTTCGAAGGCACTGGCTCTGATACCAATTGAAGAACACAAGCTTATACTGAGAGGGGGGGTGAACAGTATAAGACCTTTTTCAATTTTATCTATCAATACAAACTTTCAAACCATTAACATGCAGAATAAAATAGCAGTAATAACAACAGTAAAATAGTGCACAAAAAGCAATCCACAAAGAGACACAACAATTTACGTGGTTCACCCAAGGTGGGCTACTCCACGGATAAAACTTTCCTCTAAAAGTTATATCAAAACCTCTCGGGAATCCTTCCCGATTACAAAGTTTATGAGCCTTAGCTCAAAGGAGACACCTTCCCCTAATTCTCGCTTTGCTAGTGATCCTCTAGAAGACCTCTACCTCCTCCTCGCCCTTAGCAAGTGGAATTCTGTCCACAGAAGACACCCGTCTTCCCCGCTCCGGCCGGAGATCTCTCGTCCTCAACTCGTTACCGCAAAGCTGGTCCTCTTTTCTCGTACCAAACACAGTCCTTCGGTCTAGCACAATTGTCCTCTTCCTTTGTTCTTTTCTCGCACTTGGTTGAAAATAACTTTTCACTACCTGCGCAACTACAAGCAGCACAGTCTTCTCAAATTACAACGGCACTATCTTCTCAAATTACAAGCAAGCACTTGATCACCGTTTGTCCTTCACAACTGTTCGCAATTACAGCAGTATCTACTTCACGCACTTTGCTTTCTTTTACATAGACTGCATGAACACAGTCGCAATCACAACTGTCCTTAGATCAAATTCCACCCTTTTCATGATCTTCGCAAACACTGCAGCATTCGAACGCACAACAACTTATGCGCCTATGTACAACCACAACATCATACTTTTCGCACAGTCTTCTTATGAACAGCAGCATAGTCTTTGATACTTAGAAGATTCAACGAAGTCCACTCTAATGTTGTAGTCGAACTTCGCTCTCTGCTTTTTCGATGATCGAACCTCACTAGTCACACTAACTTTGCGAACGCCTCACTACGAAATGCACACTTCGATCGATACTCAAAATTGCTCAAACAGCTCTTCCTTTAATACTCACAATCTTAAGATGAAATCTTGTTCTTTAGTCGACTGTTCAATCTCCAAACACGTCGGCTGTAAAACCTTACACTTCGTCGACAAAGGTTAACTTCGTCGGCTTTAACCGCCTCTGCTGTTCTGTAGTCGTTCTCACGTGAAACTCAAACATGTCACGATATCGCTACGCCTTTGACTGTCGTACACCTTCTTTGGTTTGTTGTCATGAAATCGTGACACTACAGCCTTTGCTGACGTCATCGTAAATCTTGTCGCGAAATCACGACGCTCTAGACTTCAAAGCCTTCTTCTCCGTTGTTGTCACGAAATCGTGACACCTTTGCCTCTTGCTGACGTCATCATGATTCTTGTCATGAAATCGTGATGCTCTGGACTTCAAAGCCTTCTTCTCCGCTACTGTCACGAAATCGTGACACCTTTGCCTCTTGCTGACGTCATCATGATTCTTGTCACGAAATCATGACGCTCTGGACTTCAAAGTCTTCTTCTCCGCTACTGTCATGAAATCGTGACACCTTTGCCTTTTGCTGACGTCATCAGCAACTCTGTCATGAAATCGTGACACCTCTTGCTTCTTCATCCTTTTCTTGGTTTGCACTAGCGAAAATGAAACATGTCACGAAATCATGACGCTTTTGCTGCCTTAAGCTCTCTCTTGCCAACTGCTCGTGAAACTGGAACATGTCACGAAATCACGACGCTTTTGCCAACTACAAGCTGCCAACTCAACCTGTCATGAAATCGTGACACTTTCTGCATCCGTACAACTTCTTCGAAACTTGTCGCGAAATCGCGACACTTCCTGCAACTCAACACTGCCAACTCAACTTGTCGCGAAATCGTGACACTTTCTGCATCCGTACAACTTCTTCGAAACTTGTCGCGAAATCGTGACACTTCCTACAACTCAACACTGCCAACTCAACTTGTCGCGAAATCGCGACAGTTTTTGCATCCGTACAACTTCTTCGAAACTTGTCGCGAAATCGTGATAGTTTTGCCCGTTCTGCCTCTGCCTTCCTGCATGTCACGAAATCGTGACACTTTTGCCCGCTTTGCCTCTGCCTTCCTGCATGTCACGAAATCATGACAGTTTTTCCCAAACTTTCTCTCTCCTAAAACATGTCGCGAAATCGCGATAGCTTTTTCCAAGCAACTTCGCAAACTTTTTCTAACTTATCTTTTTCTGGATTTTTGGCAACCGGGCTACTCCGATTTTCTTGGAGACTTACTCACCAGCTGAAACCTTCATCAAAACACATCCTTAGACATAAAAACAAATTGCTCCAAGAACTCCTTGACATCAAAAACAACAACTACCAATAGCTCCTTGACATCAATGACAACAATTAAACTTAGGCAAAGGCAATGTACTCAAGATACCCAAAATTGCCAACAGAGATAATTATAGAAAGTTGAATACAAGAATTGATCCTACTAAAGAAACCTTTGAGACACCAAAAGTGTTTGAAAGTAAATTTAAAAAGGAATGAATAGATGAATCTAAATATTATACTGAAGATGTGATAGAATTTCATCCCTTAATTTTAGAAAATGATTATTATAATGGTTGGGGAAGATATGAGGAATTATTCATTTCTCACACTCCTACTGATGAAATTTCTATTTCAATTGATATGTAGGATGTTGAAAGTGCCATCTCACATGAAGATCTTGCAATTCCTGTACACTCAGAAAATGGCATGTCCCTTTCAGAAATAGAAAATGCTCTAAAATTCAATCTTTTTAAATATAAGTCTATAGAATAACTTGCTAAAATGGAAAATGGAGAAATGGTAAATGTTTCTTATGATTCATCTATTTTGGATGAGGAAGAGGTAATTGATGAATATGAAGGGCTACAATATGAAAATGATGGAGATCATGAGGAAAAAGAAGAAATTATAAATCTTCATCAAGTCTTGGTAAATGAACATGTACAAAAGGTAGAATCTCAGCATTTTTATTCAACCATTCGAATTCCAAGTAAAATTTTACATATTGGTTTGGTGGATGTGAATGATATTAATAATGAAATACCATTTTAGGTTAAATAAATAACATGAATTAATTTCTACTTACACCACTAATAATATTACTTTGTTGAATGAAACATAAGTAGATGTGCTTGAGTTTTTAAATCAAGTTCATCAACAATTAAAAATTTAATCTAGGATACAAACTTATAATTATTATCCTTTAGTAGATATCATATATGCTTGCATATTGTTGCATAAGAATAATTGGCCTAAAGACATAGATGATAACCTTGATTTAAATTTTTTAGAAATTCATTTAAGTTCCTTTATTAATATTGCATTAGGATTGATACGTATATTAGGAATAAAAGAAGTTGTTTAGTAAATTGAAGTTATTTATTTGGAGTTATAAGTTTTTGATTTAAATTTTATTTAATAGTTTTTTGAAATTTAAATGTTATTGAATATTTGCAAAGTAATTACTTTAATAGTTTTGAATGATATAAAAAGGATAATTTTCAACGCTTGGCTCTGTGTTGACTACCTTTTATCTCCCTAGTTTTGATATAGTTATTCAATGTTATGTTTTTGCACAATACCTTGTATCTCCCTAGTAATTGAATGATAATATAATTTTCAACTTCTATTATTCAAAAAAACTACTTTTATTTTCCTCTTGTCAATCAATAAGTTGAATGCAATTTCAACCTTTCAATTTTTCAAACTTATGTCTCTTCCAATTATGAATTAGAGACTAAATTATCAATTCATTTTTCCTTTGTCAAAAGTTCTATGTTAAATTTATTTTATATCCCAAACTTCAATAATATAATTTCCAAATTCTAAATTTCATATATCTATGTTGATGTTGAATTCCTTATAACTCCAAGTTTAAAAATTTAGAAACTCTATAAAATACTGTTTGCAAGTTTTGTATTCCTAATTTGATGTAGGATACCTTATTTCTCTAAAATTTTTAAATTGTAAATATTTCAAATTGTTTTGTACACTTAAATGTTCAAATTAAAAAACTTCAAGAATAATTACTTCAATATTAAAAAATTTATAAAAGCTTTCAAATTGCAATAATCAAATTTCTAAGGTTTTAAATAATACTTCAAGGTCTTATCTCTCCAAAAATAATTTTAACTTAACCTTAGATAATAATAATCTCTTCTAACCTTATAACTCTTATTTTGGCATATAATAAATTTCAAATATAATATATTACCTTCAAAATCTGAGGTGATCCTGCTTTACTATCATATTTTGACTTGCTTTTAAAAATGGGTGCTCTCTCTCCTCCTTGACTGGTCAACTATTCTCAAGGATATTATAAGGTGTTTCAAAATTCAATATATGCCCTCCTTGTTGTAGTAAATGCAGTTGTGCAAGTGTATTTTTGTCTCATGCAGTAAATGGGTGCTTCAAAATATTATATCTTCCCTTGCTTATTGAATGCCAAGTGACAAGTGGTGTTAAAACTCTTCTTTACTCTTTCCAACATATTCTAAGATGTTTCTATTGCTTCAAATGAATTATGGTACTCCTCCTTCCTTGTAAAAAGTAGAATGAACAATTTTATAACATTAATCAAACTTGCAAAAGATAATTGTTAATGCTTCATGCTTTAGGTAATGTACTGTTATCCTTGACTGTGTTCTTCTTCTTCTTCTAATGCTTGGCCACCTTTGTAACATCCTCAATAGACCAATGCAATGTTATAGATTCCAATTTGATGCCAATTTTTTTCCTCTCTTCTTCACACTTGCAAAACCCTAAACGTTTGGTTTATCCTTATAGCTTTTCAATATCTAAATATTGTATTCTTTTGTTACTTACATTTTTGAACTTTTAAATAATGATTCCTCTTCTCCAATGGAAGCTCTTCTCTACTTAGGTGCTTTACTACTCCTCTAGGTTTTGTGGCTCCACCTTTAAATTGTGCCTCTAAAAAATGGTGCTCTATGGGTGGCTCTTCAATGGTGCTTCTCTTCTCTTATAGATGGTGGCTCCTCTCTTCTACCTGGTGGCTCTTCTCCTCTATGTTAAGTGATTTATTTTGCAAGATGGTGGTTCTTATTTTAATATTATGTTTCCTCCATGTTTGCTTGGTGGATCTACCACCATTTTTGGTAATCTTTATTCACTAATATTATTAAAAATTTTGGTGCTCCTCTTGGTGTCTTTAGACACCTTAAATATACCTTAATTTTGAGTATTAATTGGTCTTTCATTTATTCAATAGATTTTATAACTAGTCTGCACTTATTTTGATTAAAAAATAGCATATATTATTTTCCATATCACTCCCTTTCAAGCGCTTTTAAATCCAATCCTTGTTGTTATATTTTGCATATTCAGGAATAATATTGAAGTCTCATTCCTTGGCTTGGAGATACTTAACTCAGAATTCCTTTTGCTAAATTTTAATAACTCTAATATGGTGCTTTCAATAAAGTTGAAATAACTAATTTTAATACTTGTACAAGAAAAAAATTATAGCACCGATATTACAAACATCTTATGAACTTATTTATGGCTAGTATTATTGGTAGTTTTTTGTCTTGGCCTTAGGAATTTTTGCAGCTCCACTCCATTTTTCTTTGCTACTCCAGAATCATCAATTTTGCAGCTCTAGTTGCTACCCAAAAATAAACTCTCTTGCTATCATATTTTATCCTTATTTTTATTCAAATGTATGCTTTCAAATTCTAAAATTTTCAGCTACAAATGCTGTCCTCTTGCTATCCAAAATTTTAGAAATTATCCTCCAAATGTTGTTTCCAAAACTATCCCTAAACTCCTTCAAAAAAAAACTAATTTTTCTCCTTCTAACGCTACCCAAATCTTCTCTAAAACATGTCCTACACTTTTTAAAACATAGCTTTGTACTTTATTTAATTTTATGTCATGTTACCTTTCAACTTCTACCTCAAAAAATAGAAACCTCCTCCTTTGCAAATCAGCCTTCAAAAATGTTTGTGGTTGTGCTCAAACTTCTCAAAACTATGGCCTATTAAATTATTACTCATTATTAAATATTCTTATCAAATTATAACTTAAAATATAATATATATTACTATCCTCTTACTAAATAATATGAATGCCTTGATTTCTTCAAAAATCTTCTCAAAATTTGGCAAAATTCTTGCCAAATCCTTCTTCCTTTTGAGCTTGTTGTCAAATGGTGACAATTGTCCCAAATTCTTCTTTTTAGGAGCTTCTCCTACTTTAAATCTTCTATCATGAAATTTATTTAAATATTATCTAATTTCAACTTATTCAACTTTGCAATGAGGCTTTCTCTAGCCTTCTTCTTCTCCAAATTCTCTTGAGACCTCTTGTCTTGGGTATTCTAATTCAACTACTCAAATTTTCTCAAAAATTAAATGAGACATTTCCTTGGTCTCTTCAATACTATGAAAATTTTGTAATGAGATATCTTTATTGGGTCTCCAAATTCTACTTCTTATCAAATTTGCAATAGGAATTTTTTTGTAGTCCTTCTCAATCTTCAATCTCTAATATTCTATCTTCCAAATCTGAAAGTTATTCAATGTGGCATGTTCCCTCTTTCTTGGGTCTCTTAAAATATTGAATCTTAAATGAGACCTCTTTTTGGACCTCCTTAATCTGTAATGTCTACTCTTTTTTTGCAACTCAAAACTAATCCTTGCATGAAGAAAGCACATACAATTCCAGACAACTGAAGCTGAATTTCTTCTTTATTTATTGTAGGAAGCTTCTCAATTTTTGAGAACTAATTTTTTCAATAAAAACTTATACAATAGTAACCAAATACATTCAAATTTATATAATTCTAAAATCAATGAACTTCACTAGTTATTCTTAAAACTATTGGAAAAGAATCTATGGTAAGTCCTAGTCTTCATGAGTTTTCCTCCAACCCTATGGAAAGACTCTAGCCAAATAATAATCTGGAATATTTTTACCTCTACCAAAATTTTCAATAGGACCTCTTTATAAGGTCTCTTAATATCATAAATTTCAAGGTCTATCTTTAAGTCCTATAAATTTCCTTCTATTCTGATTTTGCTCTTGGAATAGGTAAATCTTCAAACTTCACAGGTTTTACTTCAACACAGTGAAAAATAATATCTTCTCTAGGTTTATTTTCTAAAGGTAATTTCTTCAACTTCATTGGTTTCTCCTTAACTAGTGGAAATCTCCTTTGTGTTGTGGCCATTCCACAACTTGCCCCAAATTTGGGGACCCACCTTTAATTTTGAGATTTTGAAAATCTTGGTTTGCATTGAATGATAATTTTCATGGTGTCTTGCCTATGAGGTTATAGTGTAGGTTGTTTGTGGGTTAGAGTCTCCCTTTTGCTTTATTTTATTTTTAGTGTGTAGGTTAGGCTTATAAAATTTTGGTTAATTTTAGTTTTTTGAATTTACATTTTAAAATTTTAAATTAAATCACATTCTAATAGAAAGAAAAATAATAATAATAAAAATAAAATATAAATAAAAATAAAAGTGAAAATAATGGAAAAATGAAAAAATAATTTTTTTTGTTTTACGTAATTATTTATATGAGTTAAAGTCATTTATATGGCCCCGTGTTATGTTCATTTACTCATTTGTTTTAACTTTATGCTTGCATGTTAATCACTCGATGGACTTGATTGACTTGGATGACATGTTGAAAGGATCGACATGCGGGTGGACGATGTAAATTGAGATGCTAGAATGGTTATTATAAGATGTTGACAATGTGGATCTATCTATTTGAAGGAAAACATCATAATTTCATGGGAGAAGCAAACATGGATAGACAGAACAGTGATAACATGGTGATATCAAGGGAGAATTTGAGCTTTCTAATTCTGAGGATCTCGCTAAGGCTGACGATAATGTGTTACATGATACCAATTTTGACTACGATAGTACAAAAAGAAGATGTGGTGGACGTATGGTGAAATCCCCAACATGATGTTGAGGGATGCACATGCGGACCGATGATGTTGCCAGCTTGGATTGATGTGGACCTATAGATAGATGAGGATGAGAATTGGCAATATGAGGTCCAATAATGCTGAAAGACTCTGCAAATGATAAGTTTATCCAAAAAATTGGGAATGCAAGGTTGAAAGGAAATGAAAAAATTAATTTATTTCATGAAATTAAATATAGTGTCCTGTCATGTTGATATTGTCCTCTGCATTTCATCGATGAAAATTGTAACAAACCAAAAATCAAGAAATAAGAAAACACACAAAAGAGAGAAATTTTTTTTTAATTGGCTAAAGAGATGAATTTATAAACCCCTAACCATAATTAGTCTGACTTAGTGTTTAACATACCCTAAGTTTCTCAAGAACTATACCATACAAGATTCCCCTCAAGCAAGTCCCTTATGCATAGACATATATCATGTCATGCACATAAGTCTATCCATTTCATAAATATTTAGAATTACCATCTTCAATCATTAGAAAGTGTTCACACATCTCCATATTACACAAAAGCCATTATGTGTGGGTATTCTATGTATACTATGAGTTAATCTATCAATATTGTCCTCTGAAAAGCTATCTTAACTCTGGTACAATCTTATAAACCTAGTTACCAATATCCCTAAGGGGTATTAAACCCTTAGGTTATACTATAAGTTCACCTAGAAATTACTACTATATTTTTTATTTAAAAGGATTAAAAGCATGCAAGAAAATAGAGAATAAATCTATATACTAATCTATCAAAACATGCATATTTAAATAAGGGTGATCAACCAAATCATAAATCATACATTAAGGATAAGTCATACAATAAAAGGGTAAGTATAACCAAATAAAGAAGAGCATCAAAAATACAATAATCAACAATGTTCACTTATTACATAAGCATGCACAGTACACCCCATACCTTAAATAATTACTTCACAACTATTCCATTGAGGAAATATCTCCACAAATCTAATCTATTGCATAATTAAGAAAGAAGTAAGGTAAAGAGCAAACTTGTAGAGTGGTCCATCCCATGAATTTTGTCCTTTCGCTCTTCCATTTATCAAGTGAGGATAGTAGGGGATCAAGACACTCATGGATCCGGATAGATATGCTTATAAATGCACTAGCTTATTCTATTATCAATTTGAAAATATAGAAATAACCCAAGTAATTCAACTTGCTAACACATAGTTATTATCTTAGAAACTACCTTTTTCTATTTCCCCTTTCATCTACTCATGAGAGGCAATCCACCATGCATCCGGCCATATGATTTATTTGCAATAAATGATCTAATCCTTACTTAAAAATTAAAGTCCCATACCCTTAATTGTTAAATGAACTGGGTTCACACATCTTATTTGATTAAATCAAATCACTTTAGTTCACCATTTACCTTTTTCCATAATTTCATAAAGTAAGGTTCCATACCCTTATTTTAAAAAACAAACCATAATCACATTTATTTTCCAATTAAATCAATCTACTCTAATTTTCAAATAAACCTTTTTTTATTTCATAAAGCAAGGTCCCATACCCTCATTTTACAAAACAAACCATAATAACATTTATTTTCCAATTAAATCCATCTACTCTAATTTTCAAATAAACCCTTTTTCATTTCATAAAGCAAGGTCCCATACCCTCATTTTACAAAACAAACCATAATCACATTTATTTTTCAATTAAATCCATCTACTTTAATTTCCCATAAAATCCTTTTCATTTCATAAAGCAAGGTCCCATACCCTCATTTTACAAAATGAACCATAATCATATTTAATTTCCAATTAAAGCCATCTACTTCAATTTCCCATAAAATCATTTTCATTTCATAAATCAAGGTCCCATACGCTCATTTTACAAAATGAACCATAATCATATTTATTTTCCAATTAAATCCATCTACTTTAATTTCTCATAAAATTCTTTTCATTTCATAAAGCAAGGTCCCATACCCTCAATTTACAAAATGAACCATAATAATATTTATTTTCCAATTATAGCCATCTACTTTAATTTTCTATAAAATTCTTTTCATTTCATAATCCAAGGTCCCATACCCTCATTTTACAAAATGAACCATAATCATATTTATTTTCCAATTAAAGCCATCTACTTTAATTCCCATAAAATACTTTTCATTTCATAAACAAGGTCTCATACCCTCATTTTACAAAATGAACCATAATCATATTTATTTTTCAATTAAATCCATCTACTTTAATTTTTCGTCAAACCCTTTATTCTTAATTTCATTTCATTAATCTAAAACTATTTAAATTAATGAAACTATAACTAAGAGAATTCATTTCTCAAGTTTAAACTTTTTTACTTGATAATAGAGCAGAACAAGGGTTCTTACCTAACACCTTATGACCTTTCATGGTAGTGCCGACTACCAATCCTAGAATTATACAGGAGGAACACAAGTTAAGCATAGGGTATAGGTTTAAGTTGGCACTCATCTCACCTCCTATGGCAGCTACATTCATGCTGCCCTCTCATCTACTCATGATAACCTAGCACGAAGGTGCACGCCTAGGTAAGGGGTAAGGAATGACCCAACCACTAGGCTATAATCAATGAGGTTCTAACAGTGGTGCCACTTCTATACAAGATGACTATGGCTTCCACAAAGATGATATAGAGATATACTCTCAATAGAGATACACTCTCATGAAGCTATGAATTTAAAAAATATGATAGAGAGATACGCTCTCACAAAGCTATAGCTTCCACAAAGATGACAGAGAGATACACTCTCACAAAGCTATGACTTTAACAAATATGACATAGAGCTATGCTTTCACAAAGCTACAAATTTAACAAATATGATAGAGAGCTATGATCTCACAAAGATGTGGCTTTAACAAATATGATAGAGATATATGCTCTCACAAAGCTAAAACTTCCACAAATATGATAGAGAGCTACACTCTCACAAAGATACATATTTAACAAAGATGATAGAGAGCTACACTCTCAACAGAGTTATGTTGTCACAAAGCTACAACTTCCAGAAAGATGATAGAGATCTACGCTCTCATAATGATACAACTTTAACAAATATGATAGAGAGTTATGCTCTCACGAAGCTACGACTTCCACAAATATGATAGAGAGCTACTAGGCCATTAGTCTGAGGCTCAAGATGACTTTCTATTGATGATTATCCCTTAATCGAATGCATACCTTTATGAAGGAATCTATCCTTGTTACCTTTGAGTTGTCTTATCATCATTTACCCCAACATAAAATACCCTTGTATTCAGTGGATGACTTACTTCTTCCACTTATGAGTGCACCTGATCCTACACTTTGGCAATTTCTTAGCAATATCATATTCTTAAACACCTAGAAATATTGCATATTTGCTTAATTTCACTAAACTGAGTGTTAAAACATCACATGATAATACAATATTTTTTTCCACATTCAAGGTCTGTTTGGTAGGGTCATGACATCCTCCCCCACTAGGACTAACACCATGCTCAGTGTTTTTATTACATAGGTAAATGTAGCCAAAGTACAAATTATAACAAAAAAAAAAATTAGAGTTCATAAAACAAAAAAGAAAAATTATTTTACATATCCATCACTTTTTCCCAAGTGGCATTCCTTTTAGAGAAATGGTCCCACTAGAATTTACATTGCTCAAGTGTCTAAATTCAAATACCCTTAGAGTATAATTCAATAATCCTTACTAATATTACTTCAATTGCCTATGGGTTTTCTATATTTTATGACCTACAAGGTGGTTTACCCTTCCAATTTTTGACTCCCAATCATAGCATAGATCTTATGCATTGGTTCCTTTCCCTTAGTTCCAGGTGTGCTTGGCCCTAGCTGTTATGGGCACTAGTTAGCAAAGTGTGGCCCTATACAATGGTAGCATACATCCTTATGCCCTTGTATCTTTTTTGTATTCAGATCTTCACACTTAATCACTAGAATGGGGCCTTGTGTTTTCTGTGGAGGAGGTTTAGCGTTATTGGGTTTGTTGCCCTTCTTATAAAAGTTATTTTTGAACTTATTTTGGCTTCCATTGAATTTCTTCTCTAGATTATGGGGGTTCTTAGCTTTTTGTTCTTGTTCAGCCTCCCTTTTTATAAACCCATTGCTATTCGTCTTCTTCAGTTCTTGATGTTCCTACTCAGTCAAGATTTCATATTTATAACAAAAAATGTGACTCTACTTTATTTGCTAGATCATATGCCTTTTGCAATGACTTAGGCTCTTGCATCTCTACATCATGTTTTATCCTAAATTGTAATCCATGCATAAACTTGTGAATTACCATTTTCTCATTATAGGTAGGTACACACTTCAATAATTTTACTAGCCTCCTATAGTATATCTCTACTACATTGGTTCATTGCCTTGGGCTAGCAAAATCCTTAAATTTTAGAGCATAAAAATGCTCCGTGAGGAATCTCTTCTTGAATATGTTTACAAATTGCTTCCATGGATTATCTACTTGTTCAATTTTGGTTTCCTCATAATAAGTTTTCCACCAATCTAGGGTAGCTCCTTCTATGTAAATAGTAGCCCAAACCATCCAGGTTCCTAAAGGAAATTACCTTTACCATAAAGAAAACTTATAGATCTCTTAGTCAAGCCTCAACCATATTCCCCTCTCCTTCTCCATTGAATTTCGAGATACAAATATTCTGTAGGTCTCTCACTGTCTCCTTTTCTAATAAGATCTATCTTGATTTTGTTTCGATGTCATCCCCTTGACTTGATTGACCTTTGAATCTCTAGCTTGCAAATTTTGATATGCCATAGTCTCCAACACTTACCTTAACCGATTTTGCAACTCGATAACCGTGGTAGTAAGTTCTTTGATTCCCATATTGGGAATATTTAGACCCTCATTCTGGATCTCTTCTTTGACATTAATTTGTTGAGTTTATCTAGTTGGAGGTCTATTAATCCTAGCCTTAGGTGGCATATTGATCTAGTACAACCAAGAAGAGAAAATACCTTTTTCTATTTCTCATTTCATATATTCATGAGATTCAATCCGCCATGCATCCTAACATATGCTTTTTTGCAATAAATGATCTAACCCTTACTTAAAAATTAAAGTCCCATACCCTTAATTGTTAAATGAATTGGGTTCACACATATTATTTTATTAAATCAAATCACTTTAGTTCACCATTTCCATTTTTCCATCATTTCATAAAGTAAGGTCCCATACCCTTATTTTACAAAACAAACCATAATCACATTTAATTTCCAATTAAATCTATCTACTCTAATTTTAAATTAAACCCTTTTTTATTTCATAAATCAAGGTCCCATACCCTCATTTTACAAAACAAACCATAATAAAATTTATTTTCCAATTAAATCCATCTACTCTAATTTTCAAATAAAACCTTTTTCATTTCGTAAAGCAAGGTCCCATACCCTCATTTTACAAAACGAACCATAATCACATTTATTTTTCAATTAAATTCATCTACTTTAATTTCTCATAAAATCCTTTTTATTTCATAAAGCAAGGTCCCATACTCTCATTTTACAAAATGAACCATAATCATATTTAATTTCCAATTAAAGCCATCTACTTTAATTTCCCATAAAATCCTTTTCATTTCATAAAGGAATGTCCCATACCCTCATTTTACAAAATGAACCATAATCATATTTATTTTCCAATTAAAGCCATCTACTTTAATTTCCCATAAAATCCTTTTCATTTCATAAAGCAAGGTCCCATACCCTCATTTTACAAAATGAACCATAATCATATTTATTTTCCAATTATAGCCATCTGCTTTAATTTTATATAAAATCCTTTTCATTTCATAAATCAAGGTCCCATACCCTCATTTTACAAAATGAACCATAATCATGTTTATTTTCCAATTAAAGCCATCTACTTTAATTTCCCATAAAATCCTTTTCATTTCATAAACAAGGTCTCATACCCTTATTTTACAAAATGAACCATAATAATATTTATTTTCCAATTAAAGCCATCTAATTTAATTTTCCATAAAACCCTTTATTCTTCATTTCATTTCATTAATCTAAAACTATTTAAATTAATGAAACTATAACTAAGAGAATTCATTTCTCAAGTTTAAAAATTTTTACTTGATAATAGAGCAGAAAAAGGGTTCCTAGCTAACACCTTATGACCTTTCATGGGTAGTTCCCACTAGCAATCCTAGCATTATACGGGAGAAACACAAGTTAAGCATAGGGTATAGGTTTAATTTGGTGCTCATCTCACCTCCTATGGCAACTACATTCATGCTGCCCTCTCATCTACTCATGATAACCTAGCTTGAAGGTGCATGACTAGGAAAGGGCTAAATAATGGCCCAACCAATGGCCTACAATCAGTGAGGTTCTAACAGTGGTGCCACTTATGGACAAGATGACTATGGCTTCCACAAAGATGATAAAGAGGTATACTCTCAATAGAGCTACACTCTCATGAAGCTATTAATTTAAAAAATATGATAGAGAGATACGATCTCACAAAGCTACAATTTCCACAAAGATGACAGAGAGCTATGCTCTCACAAAGCTATGACTTTAATAAATATGACATAGAGCTATGCTTTCACAAAGATACAAATTTAACAAAGATGACAAAGAGCTACGCTCTCAAAAAGATATGTCTTTAACAAATATGATAGAGAGCTATGCTCTCACAAAGATACAACTTCCACAAATATGATAGAGAGCTACACTCTCACAAAGCTACATATTTAACAAATATGATAGACAGCTACGCTCTCAATAGAGTTATGCTATCACAAAGCTACAACTTCCAAAAAGATGATAGATAACTACGCTCTCATAAAGATACAACTTTAACAAATATGATATAAAGATATGCTCTCACAAAGCTACGACTTTCACAAATATGATAAACAGCTGCTAGGCCATCAGTCTAGGGCTCAAGGTGACTTTTTATTGATGATTATCCCTTAATCAAATGCATACCTTTATGAAGGAATCTATCATTGTTACCTTCGAGTTGTATTATAATAATTTACCCCAACATCAAGTACCCTTGTATTCAATGGATGACTTACTTATTCCACTTACGAGTGCACCTGATACTACACTTTGGCAATTTCTTAGCAATATCATATTCTTCAACACCTAAAAATATTGCATATTTGTTTAATTTCACTAAACTGAGTGTTAAAACATCACATGATAATACATCATTTTTTTTCCACATTCAAGGTCTGTTTGGGAGGGTCATGACATCCTCCCCCACTAGGACTAACACTATTCTCAGTGTTTTTTTACATAGGTAAATGTAGCCAAAATATAAATTATAACAAAAAATTTCTTTAGAGTTCATAAAACAAAAAAGAAAAATAATTTTGCATATCCACCACTTTTTCCCAAGTGGCATTCCTTTTAGAGAAATGGTCCCACTAGACTTTACATTGCTCAAGTGTTTGATTTCACATAGCCTTAGAGTAGAATTCAATAATCCTTACTGATATCACTTCAATTACCTATGGGTTTTCCATATTTTATGATATACAAGGTGGTTTACCCTTCCAATTTTTGACTCCCAATCGTAGCATAGATCTTCTACATTGGTTCCTTTCCCTTAGTTCTAGGTCTACTTGGCCCTGGATGTTATGGGAACTGGTTAGCAAAGTGCGGCCCTCTACAATGGTAGCATACATCCATGGGCCCTTGTCTCTTTTCTATCTTTAGATCTTCACCCTTAATTGCTGGAATGGGGCCTTGTGTTTTCTGTGGAGGAGGTTTAGCGTTATTGTATTTGTTGCCCTTCTTATAAAATTTATTTTTGAACTTATTTTGGCTTCCATTGAATTTATTATCTAGATTATGGGGGTTCTTAGCTTTTTGTTCTTGTTCAGCCACCCATTTTATAAACCCATTACTATTCCTCTTCTTCAATTCTTGATGTTTCTACTCAGTCAAGATTTCATATTTATAACAAAAAATGTGACTTTACTTTCTTTTCTAGATCATATGCCTTTTGCAATGACTTAGGCTCTTGCATCTCTACATCATGTTTTATCCTAGATGACAATCCATGCATAAACTTGTGAATTCCTATTTTCTCATTATAGGCAGGTGCACACTTCAATAATTTTACTCACCTCCTGTAGTATATCTCTACTACATTGGTTCCTTGCCTCAGGTCAGCAAAATACTTAAATTTTAGAGCATAAAAATGCTCCGTGAGGAATCTCTTCTTGAATATGTCTACAAATTTCTTCCATGAAATATCTACTTGTTTGATTTTTATTTCCTCATAATAAGTTTCCTACCAATCTAGGGTAGCTCCTTTTTATGTAAATAGTAGCCCAAACCATCCAGGTTTCTGAAGAATATCCCTTTACCATAAATAAAACTTATAGATCTCTTAGTCAAGCCTCAACCACATCCCCCTCTCCTTCTCCATTGAATTTGGAGATACAAATATTTTGTAGGTCTCTCACTGTCTCCTTTTCTAATAATATTCTATCTTGATTTTGTTTCTATGTAATCCCGTTGACTTGATTGACCTTTGAATCTCTAGCTTGTAAATTTTGATTTGCCATAGTCTCCAACACTTACCTTAACTGATTTTGCAACTCGATAACTGTGGTAGTAAGTTCTTTGATTCCAATATTGGGAATATTTAGACCATCATTATGGATATCTTCTTTGAAATTACTTTGTTGAGTCTATCTAGGTGGAGCTCTATCTATCCTAGCCTTAGGTGGCATCTTGATCTAGTCCAACCAAGAAGAGAATTATGTCCTAGTTTATCTTGTTGTTTAACTAATTCTCAACCACATTACAGAGTTCCTCCTTGATAATAATTATAAATCTATTTAGGATAGGGTTCCAAGGTTATGATGTAACGTTAACACAAAATCCCATATGAAGGTATCATAACGTTCATATATCCTTAGGACTGACTCCATTTAGATTCTAAATAAGTAGAGACTCTAGGTTATACCAATATTTTAGCTTAATCTATAGTAGTCCTTCATTGGAAATACCTAAATCCATTTTTGCATATAAGAAGTTCTATACCCTCCAACCTAGAGATTTGATACCAAATGTAATGACCCAAAAAAAAAACACACACAAAAGGGAAATTTTTTTTTTTTATAAAGGACTAAAGATAGGGATTCATAAACCCTAACCATCCTTAGACCAACTTAGTGTTTAACATACCCTAAGTTTCTCAAGAACTATACCACACAATATTCCCCTCATGTAATTCCCTTATACATAGGCATATATCGTGTCATGCACATAAGTCTATCCATCTCATCAATATGTATGATCTAGACTTTCCACCTTCAATATTTAGAAGGTGTACACGTATCTCCATATTCCACACAAGCCATCAATTTTTTCATCTATCAAGCTATCTTAACTCTGGTACAATATTCTAAACCTAGTTACCAATATCCCTAAGGGGTTCTTAACACCTTAGGTTATACTCTAAGTTCACATAGAACTTAATACTATTTTTTGATTTAAAAGGATTAAAAGCACACAAGAAAATAGAGAAAAAGTCTAGATACTAAATCTAACAAAAAAATCATCTTTAAATAAGTGCGATCAACCAAATCATAAAGCATCCATTAAGGATAAGGAATACAATAAAAGGGTAAGTATAACAAAATAAATAAGGGCATCCAAAATACAATAATAAAAAGTGTTCATTATTACATAAACATGTATGGTACACCTAATACCTTCAAAAATTACTTCACAACTATTCCATCAGGGAAATATCCCTACAAATATAATCTATTTCATAATGAAGCAAGAAGTAAGGTAAAGAATAAACTTGTAGAGTCCTCCATCCCATTATTTTGGTCCTCCTGATCTTCCATCGATCAAGTGAGGATAGTAGGGGATCAATAAACTCATGGATCTAGATAGACATACTTCTAAATGCACTAGCTTGTTCTATTACCAAATTGCAACTATAAAAATAATCCAAGCAATTCAACTTCCTAATGCATAGTTTTTATATTAGAAACTACATTTTTCTATTTTCTCTCTCATCTACTCATGAGAGTCAATCCACCATGCATCCGACCATATGCTTTATTTGCAATAAATAATCTAACCCTTACTTAACAATTAAAGTCTCATACCCTTAATTGTTAAATGAATGGGGTTCACACATCTTATTTGATTAAAGCAAACCACTTTAGTTCACCATTTCCATTTTTCCTTCATTTCATAAAGTAAGGTCCCATACCCTTATTTTACAAAACAAACCATAATAACATTTATTTTTCAATTAAATCCATAGACTCCAATTTTTAAATAAACCATTTTTCATTTCATAAAGCATAATAGGGGTTCCTACCTAACACGTTACGACCTTTCATGGGAAATGCCCACTATCAATCCTAGCATTATTTAGGTAGAAAACAAGTTAAGTGCAGCATATAGGTTTAAGCTGGTGCTCATCTCACCTCTTGTGGTATCTACTTTCATTCCACCCTCTCATCTAATAATGATAGTATAGTACCAAGGTGCACGACTAGGCAAGGTGCAAGGAATGGCCCAACCACTAGCCTATGATCAGCGAGGTTCTAACAACAATGCCACTTATAGATAACACTGCTATAGATTCAATAAAGATGATGGAGAGTTATGATCTCAATAGATCTATGCTCTCAAAAAACTATGACTTTAACAAATATGCTAGAGAGCTATACTCTTAATAGAGTTATGCTCTCACAAATATATAGATTCCAAAAATATTACAGAGAGCTATGCTCTCACAAAGCTATAAATTTAACAAAGATGATAGAGAGCTATGCTCCCATAAATCTAAGACTTTAAAAAATATGATAGAGAGCTATACTCTCAATATAACTACACTCTCATGAAGCTACAACTTTAAGAAAGATGATAGAGAGCCATACTCTTACAAAGCTATAACTTTAACAAAGATGATAGAGAGCTATGCTCTCAATAGAGCTACGCTATCATGAATCTATGGCTTCTATAAATATGATAGAGGGGTACACTATCACAAAGCTATAGCTTTGAAAAATATGACAAAGATCTAAGCTCTCAGTAGAGCTACACTCTCACAAAGCTATAGCTTTAAAAAGGTGCATTAAACAAAAAAAAAAAAAAATTAAAAGTGATATTAGACCAACCTGGTTGTCTGCACTATCCGTATCCTTGGTCATTCTAAACTGAGCTTTGATGTTTATCTATCTTCACCTTATTCTATTGAGCTCTCTTCTACCAATCTCTCTTATCCCAACTCCTTTTTCTCTTTCTTCTCATTGCCTTCTCCTTTTTCCTCGACTTCCATCCCCACCTAACTACCATTATTTCCACATCCTTTCATCAGGTGGTAGAGGGGACATCCCTTCCTCTCACCTTCCATAGGCACAACCTACATTGAAGTCTTCTCTCACTCACATAGATTAAACCATTCCTTCATTTTTGCAAAGCCATCCCTTGTGTTAATGCGACAATACCTCCTCATCAACCAGGCTCTGCCATGGGCGGCTCACCCAATTTTAAGGTAGGTTCTATTATGCTTGATAGATATTATTGCTTTTATGAAAACCGTTCCAATTAGGAAAAATCACTCATTTATTTAAAGATAAACCACTATTTATCTAAATGATTATTTATTTAAAATAAATATATATATTTTTAAGAATAAAATATATTTATCATTTAAATTAAATCCACCATTTATTTGAACAAACATCAATTTAAAATAAAACATTCTTTTTATTCAAGAATAAAATCTATTTATTATTTAAAATAAATCTACCATTCAATTTAAACATATAAAATATAAATAATATTGTTCTATTTGTATCACTAAAAATAATTCAATATTTATTTATAAATAATTTATTAAAATTACATTTAATAGATAAATTTTTAAAAATATAAAACATATTATTTATTCTTTTTTCTGTATTTTAACTAATGAGAAAACTAATGTGTCCTTGCAAGGACAAAATATTATCAATATTTATTTTTCTAATCATTGTTATAATTACAAGCAAGTAATTCTAGAATCTGAGCAATTGCTTAGATGATAGAATTGCTTAGATTCTTCGATTTTAGATTAGAGCTCTTTCTTTAACTTATTTGAGAATTCCTTTTTCTATGGGCCCTCTACCTCAAGGTATTTGGAATAATATTTTGGATAAATTTTTGGCTAAAGTCTCTCATTGGACTGTTAAGTGGCTTTCTTTTGCTGGAAAAGTGTTGCTTCTTAAGTCGGTGGTTCAAGATTCATGTATTTATTGGTGCATGATTCAGGTAACTCCTGCTAGTTTTATTCATGAGCTTGAATCTCAGTTAAGAATATTTTTACGGGCTAGAAATTTGGAGTCTTCAAAATGAAATCTGGTTAAGTGGGAGACTATTTGTAGATTGAAACATGAAGGTGGTTTGGATCTTCGTTTGACTTCTTTTTCTGGTCAGGAATTGACGACCAATATTTATTGGAGATGGTGCATTTCTCAAGACCATGCTTGGCCTAAACTTATTTCCTTTAAGTACCTTAATGAGGCTGAGGGCATTTATTTAAATGAATATCTATTTGAAATAAAATATTCTTTTTACTCAATAATAAAATATATTTATCATTTAAAATAAATCCACCATTTATTCAAATGAATATCTATTTAAAATAAAATATTTTTTTATTCAGGAATAAAATCTATTTATCATTTAAAATAAATCCACCATTTATTTAAATGAATATCTATTTAAAATAAAATATTCTTTTTATTTAAGAATATCCAAGTAATTATGAAGGGAGTTCATTCATTCCTATTTTCCACATTATTGAGGTGAAGTGCTTAAGTGAAAGATAATTAAGCATGTGCACAAACAAAGAGGAAGATCTTTCCATTAATTTAGTCACCCATATTAGCCTCGAGAACTTACGATAGCTAGTAGACCATCAATCTGGGATTCAAGGTAACTTTCTATTGATTATTATACCTTAACCGAATTCATGCTTATATGAAGGTATTTATCATTGTTACCTTCAAGTTGTCTTATCATAATTTTCCCCAACCTCAAGTACCATTGTCTACGGTGGATGACTTACTTCTTCCACTTACAAGTGCACCTAATCCTACACATTGGAAATTTGTTAGTAGTACCATATTCTTCAATACCTAAAAATATTGCATAGTTTCTTAATTGCACTAAACCGAGTGTTAAACATCACATGATAATACATTGTTTTTTTTCCGCATTCAAAGGTACATTTGGGAGGATCATTATAAACAAGGGGATGATTTGCAAGAGCATGCTATTTATACCTAAATTCAATATTCTCCAAATGGTAGCTTCAACAACTAGTGTGAACTCACACAAAATTTTACCTTTCACATGCTACAACTGCGTAAACATTGTACACAATGGTAGTTCAATAGGAGGGGTAATTGCAGCATCTAGTTGTTCACTAGAACTTACTATGTTGTTCTATGATGCCAAAAAAAGCCAAACAACCACAAAGTTGGTGGGCTACTAGAAAACATAGATGACTAGGATGTTCACAGGATGTAGTGATGATGTCAATGCTGATATGGAAATAAACACCTAAAATGGTAGTGGAGCTAGCAGTAGCCTATGAACAACATAACTTATACATTGTAAGTTGATGTATCACCTGATCGAGGAACCTGTGACGACATGCTAAAACACTTTCTATCTCAAAATTGAATGGACAAAATTAGATTCGTTGGGTGGCCAGATGAATCAGATGGGGCATCGAAGGTTGTGTTGATAATATCGTAGGTAGAAATTCAAGTACAAAAAAATTATCATATTTTTGATAGTTATCTATGTGGCTATATTGTGAATGGCCCTCTTACAGGTGCGAGGTGTTGATAAGATACTAGATAGAATAGCCATGTCCATCAAAATCCCTAAGCATCCATTCTTTAGTGATCATATCCTAGAGAAAGAGATAATACTGTAGCTACCGCTAGAAAAGAATTCACCTAGAACTAAGATCATGAACCAATATCAGCAACTTCACCATGTGGTGAAGCGAGAATTTTATAATGCATGAGGTAATGAAATAATGATGGAATGGCCCACTATTCATATTATGGATGTCTAATATCTATGTTGTGTTAACCCAGTGGTCAAAACTTGTTTTCAACTACTGCGTGTCACACACACATGGCGAGTTCTCTTATGGAAGTATCATTTCTTGAAGATCTTCACTATATTGCATCATTTATTTTTTTAACCCAAAGTAAAAAGCTAGGTTCCGCAGTCATTGGAAAAATAAGGATACTCACCCAATAGAATTGAGGTGTTCATAAATACTAATATTTTATCAATGGTGCGTGGAAGAAACATCAAAATATTGTGGTCAATGCAGGTTGACCAAAAATACTAAGAAATATGGTATAAGTATAAATATATGTAGACTTCATCGCATAAAGGTTACATCGAAATTAGGATGCCAATTGACATTATGCTACAATACACTATATAGGTAAATCGTCCAATTAAAAAAAGAAATATTACCAAAGGTGGTAACGGTTACAAGATCAATCTGGCTACTGTGCCTATGGTAACAAAACAAAAACACAAAGGGAAACGAAAAAAGATGGTGAAAACCAAAAGTCTAGGAAAGAAAATGAAATGCCAAGGGTCTTTATTGAAAAATTTAAAAATCCATGAAGATGCAGAAAAAAGGGTTGGAAGTTTTGGAATAGGATGCATGGAAGGAGATTGGAAGGTTATCCAAACTGTTGTGGAGCTGGTTTTCCCTCATTTTGTATGTAAAAAATGATTTTTTGAACATAATATAAGTTTTAATGCCTATTATTTTGCACATGTATTGAAGATATTTTCATGGTATTTTATGCATGGATATGGTAGCATTGTTTGAAAGCGTTTAATACATGTTTTATCCATTAGAATCTCTCCATAACCATATCTTGGATTGTGTAGATGCAAGTCTAACTTGGTTGTGTTTAATGTTTAAGAACTAACATTTTTTCTTCAGCATAGGTCGAATTTGCTTGCAATAGTTTTTATTTGGTCATTTTCATATTCTAGTCCATATTCCAGAATTTTAAGTTTTGTTTTTATTTTTCTCTAACCCTATCATTTTTTTAACTTCTAAAAAATTAAATAAAAGATATTAAAAATTTTAAAATTCCAAAAAGAGTTACATGGTTTCCAAGAATAAGCTTTAAAGTTTCATTTAGAGAAATTTTGATTTTATTTTAAAGCAAATTTGAAATTCCAAAATTTTACATAAAGTTTGCATTCTAAAAGGAATTTTGTAATTTCAAAAATTTACATGATTTCACATTTTAAAGGAGAGACAAATTGCAAACTTTGCACTTTTGTTTTTCAAAGCAATAAATTAACTTCCCTTTATGAAAATTACAATTTCATTAAAGGGGGGTAATTTATATGGCATATCAAAGGCTATTACATTTCAGATTTAGTCATTTAGTTATTTTATTTCATGCTTAAATTTTAACAAAGCAATATAAAATCCATCGACAAATAAAAATAAAAATGAATCCACTCATCATTTCAGATTCATAGTTTAGAGATATATTTTAATCTTTTGTTTCATGCTCAAAGTAAGGTTTAAAGAAGATAAAACTTGTTTAAAATCTACTTAACAAAAGAAGATAAAATCTATCTAAAATACTTCAAGATAAAAGGAATTAAATAAATTTTCATCGTGGTCATATGAGGGCCAATCACATTTACATTTTCTTTTATTTTAAGTTTCATAAACAATCAATAACATAGCATAATATACTAATACCAAATTATACCCCTTGTTAACAGTTGATTTCAAATCACTAAGGTATTCTAGAACTAATTTGAAATATTTTCACAAGCATACATGCACACATTAAGTAAGAGGAACCTTGGAGAAATTTTTATTTCTTTATGAGAGAGGATTTTTCTAATCAAAATCCTAACTGTGAGTGTGGTTTTGAAATTGGGAAAAATTATCACTCAATTATTTGGTGGTAGAAGGAGGAACTAAATTGGTTTACTTTACTACTACTTAAATTCTAAATTACTTGTTGTTACTTGAAAGGTTATTTGAAGGTATTGGTCTTGATTAACGAGGTTTTGTTAACATGTGATCACATTCATTGATTGTGAGCTTCTTTAAGTGATTATGCATTGATGCTTACCTTAAAAAAATGGTTAATATTCTTTAATGTCATATTTTAATTCATCCATATATTTTGGTGGATAAATATTATGATTTATATGTTAAACATTTGAAATTTTTTAGTCATTTCATGCTTCTTTGCAAGATACATTTCTTTGACTAACAAAATTTATATTAAAGTTTCAAGGTCCACTAATGGCAATGTTTACTCCAATGATGACATGTAGTCCTTTAAATATACATGGGCCTTCACATCATGTACCTATAGATATTATGTGTTCTTTACCTCATTTTAGGCATGATGGAATGGAATCGACTGAGGAACATATTTAGGCATACAAGAACACTTTAATTCATTTACAAATTATGCATGAAGATGTTGCTTGTAGGATGTTTCCATACATATTAGATGAATTTTCTTATGATTGGTATATCAGTTTACCTACAGGCTCTATCGCCTCTTGGGTTCAACTAGAAGCAATATTTTTCGAACATTTTGGAAAATTGGTTGACATGGATATGATATTAAATCAATTTATCTCTATCTATAAAGAACCTAATGAATCCATGAGATAATATAATGATAGGTTCTATAGGTTGTATGCCAATATGGGGACACATTACATCATTTTAGAAGAAGAAGCCACTCAAATATACCTGGAAGCCTTAGATCCCTTAACTTCTGCATTTCTAGGGATAATTCTTAAAGATCCATCCTTTCCCAAAGCCTACAATGAGGTAATAACAGTAGAGCAACGATGGATTTTGAAAGGTGTTGATGTGGGTTGATTATAATTACTAAACCCTAATACTCAAAATAAAATATCACCCATGAGTTAGGTTGATGAACAACCTTCTCCCATAATTAATTTTTCTTTAGAAGTTATGGATTCCAAAAAATACCAACCATCGAATCTGACATCCTTAAATCTAATGATGTCCAATGCGAGCAATCAATGGGATGAAATTGAATTTACAAATGTTACAACCACCTTATATATCATCCAAGAGGAGGTAAAATTTTCAAAGCCAATATCCACCAATGAGTATTGTGGTAAACAGACCTATCAAAATGTAGAGATTGGTTCATTTTTAGAAATGCATGAGTATTAAAATAATGGAGAAGTATTAAATGTAACTAGCATTGAAAAATGTGATAGGTTAGGATCTTCCATAGAATTCAATGAAGTAGATAGAATGGATGATCAAAAAATCCAACATGTTGTACATAATGACCTATCAGAAATGAATGGGTTAGAGTCATTATTTACAAAGGGGGACTGAGATAATTATAGAAATTTGAATACAAGAATTGATCCTGCTAAAGAAACATTTGAGCAACCAAAAGTGTTTGAAAGTAAATTTAAAAAGGAATGAATAGATGAATTTGAATATTATATCGAAGATGTGATAGAATTTCATCCCTTGATTTTAGAAAATTATTATTATAATGGTTGGGGAAGATATGAGTAATTATTTATTTCTCACACTCCTACTGATGAAATTTCTATTTCACTTGATATGTAGGATGTTGAAAGTGCCATCTCACATAAAGATCTTGCAATTCCTGTACACTCAAAAAATGGCATGTCCCTTTTAGAAATAGAAATGGCTCCAAAATTCAATCTTTTTAAATATAAGTCTATAGAATAAGTTGCTAAAATGGAAAAGGGAGAAATGGTAAATGTTTCTTATGATTCATCTATTTTGGATGAGGAAGAGATAATTAATGAATATGAAGGGCTACAATATGAAAATTATGGAGATCACGAAGAAAAAGAAGAAATTATAAATCGTCATCAAGTCTTGGTAAATGAACATGTACAAAAGGTAGAATCTCAGTATTTTTATCCAACCATTCGAATTCCAAGTAAAATTTTACATAATCGTTTGGTGGATGTGAATGATATTAATAATAAAATACCATTGTAGGTTATATAAAGAATCAGAATTAATTTCTACTTACGTCGCTAATAATATTACTTTGTTGAATGAAACATAAGTAGATGTGCTTGATTTGTTAAATCAAGTTCATCAAAAATTAACAATTGAATCTAGGATATAAACTTATAATGATTATCATTTAGTAGATATCCTAGACGCTTGCATATTGTTGCATAAGTATGATTGGCCTAAAGACATAGATGATAACCTTACTTTAATTTTTTTAGAAATAGCCTCCTATTTGAAGGAAATCCTATATGGTTGTGAAAATGAGAACTTAAGTCAGAGTGATGAATTAGGTTTTGAAAATCACACGTCATTGAATAAGAAAAATAATAATTGAAAACCATGTATTCGCTTGCAAGTTTAATGAATTAAAGTTTCAAAATGTAATTGCTAATATTATTCAATCAAATTGGTGGGGTGAGAGAGGTAAAATGAGAGTTTTCATATTGTGTGGCTTAATTTTATTTTGGTTGGATTTCTATAAAACTTGGCATGCATAACATGATATACATCTTTAAAGTGTGCTACACCTGTTTGGGATCCAGGGAAGTGATAGCGTAAATCTATCATTATATTGTACATAGTGTATATTATTGTATATAGTTTTGGTTTTCATACCTTTTTTTTTAGCTTTTTTGTTTTCCTTAATTTTTGGTTCGACAAGTTTTATTTTTTCTTTTTTGTTAGTTTGCATCAGGTTAGGTGTGGATTTATTTTCAAGTTTTATTTTTCATATTTGTGAGTATTGTGTTTTGGGTTTATTCCCTTGATTTATGGTGGTATTTTTTTGGTAGCTACTAATTTATGGTCTCTTGGTTGTTTTTTTTGCATTCCGTTGTCATATCCTATTTTGGGATCACATGGAAAAAGAGATGAAGTTGTTTAGTAATCATTCCTAGATCTTGAGACTAAGGTAGTGAATTATGGAACAATGAATAATTTTTCTAAAGCTATACATGAACACATCATACTAAAGGGCATGCATTGAAATATTGAAGTATGAAATCATTTTGGTTTGCAAATTAAGTCAAAAATTTAACACACTCAATATTTAGCCTTGAATGGTCTCTAACCTAGGTAGCAAGTGAAGTTTACAAAGCAATACAATGCTCAATAAAACAAAAGGAAACCATGCCAAATCATTATCAAGGTCTAGATAATCTCTACCGGGGCTATGGAATCCTTATTGGTAGTAGGGCTATGTCTAGACAAAGTAAAAAGAAATAAAGTAAAATTAGCCTAATATCTTAGTGATTCGGATAATCTCTACCAGGGCTATAGATGTTTGGCTGGAAGTAAAGCAAGGTCTAGAAGATATCATGGTCATCTCCACTGAGGCTATAGATACATGGCTAGTAATGGAGCAATGTAAAGGCACATTTTTCATGAGTAATGCTTTTATAGCCTTAATGTAAAATAGGTGATGGAGTTCGAATGGTTTTCAAGAATGCAAAATAAAATCACTTTCATGCACATTGAGCAAAGGAAAAATATTCATTTGTTTTTATTTAAAGTTGTCTACCCCCATGTTCTTTGAATATCACTATATGATGTATATTTTTATGATGTTTGGTTTATTTGTTTTCAGAACTAGATTCTTCATATGAAATGCTCAGGAGCATTTCTCAATAGAGTCTCCACTTGTTGTGGCCATTCCACAACTTGCCAAAAATTTTGGGGCCCACCTTTAATTTTGATATTTTGGAAAATCTTGGTTTGCATTTAATGATAATTTTTGTGGTGTCATGTCTATGAGGTTGTAGTGTAGGTTGTTTTTGGGTTAGAGTCTGCATTTTTATTTATTTTATTGTTTAGTGTGTATGTGAGGCTTATAAAATTCTGGTTAATTTTAACATTTTGAAATTACATTTCAAATATTTAAATTAAATCACATTCTAATAGAAAGAAAAATAGTAAAAATAAAATAAAAGATAAATAAAAATGAAAATGAAAATAATGAAAAAATAATTTTTTGTTTTTTACATAATTATCTATTTTCTATGCATTAAAATAATTTATATGGCCCCATGTTATGTTCATTTACTCATTTTTTTTAACTTTATGCTTGCAGGTTAATCACCCAATAAACTTTATTGACTTGGATGACATGTTGAAGATGGCTCCTAGGACAGACATGCGGGTGTGGCAACACTAAGCCATGGACAACATGGAATTGTCTTTTTGAAGGATAATGTCATAATTTCATGGAATATAGATAGAAAGAACAAGTGATATCATGGGAAAATACAAGCTTTCTAATTTTGAGGATCTAAATAAGGCTAGAAAAAATGTATTGCATGACCCCTATTTTGACTATGGCAGTATAGAAAGAAAATGTCATAAATATATGGTGAAATCCCTAGCATGATGTTGCAGGATGCACACACAGATTGATGCTATTGCATCTTGTATTTACATGGATCTACAGATAGATGAGGATAATAATTGATGAGATGAGGGTTGATAATGGTGAAATACTCTACAGATGATACGTTTGTTTGAAACATTGGGAACACAATATTGAAATAAAATGAAAAAGAATTTATTTCATGAAATTATAGATAGTGTCTTATCATGTTGAAACTGTCCTCTACTTTTCATTGGTGAACAAGGGGATGCTTCGTAGAAGCATACTGTTTATCCCTGAATCCAGTATTCTCTAAATGGTAGCTTTAGTAGCTAGTGTGAACTCACATAATATTTTACCTTTCACATGCTACGACTGTGTGAAAATTGTGCACTATGGTAGTTTGAGAGGAGGGGCCATTGTAGTGTCTATTTATTCACCATAATTTACTATGATATTCCATGATGCCAACAAAGGCCAAACGATCGTGGAGTTGGTGGGCTACTGGCATACACAGATGATTGGGATATTCATAACATGCAATGATGATGTGTATGTTGATATGTATATGGATACCTAAAATTATAGTGGAGCTAGAAATAGCCTATGAACAATGCAGATTATACACTATAAGCTGACGTATCACCTGATCGAGGAACTAGTGGAGGTATGCTAAAACACTTTCTATCTTAGACCTAAATGGACAAAATTAGACAAATCAGGCATTTGAATGAATTGTATGGTGTATAGAAGGTTGTGTTGATAATATCATAGGTAGAAAGTTGAGTAAAGGAAAATTATCAGGTTTTCAATAGTTATCTACATAGCTATGTCACAAATGGCCCTTTTACAGGTGCAAGATGTGGATAAACTACTAGACAGAATAGCCACATCCATAAAAATACCTAGGTATTCATTCTTTAGTGATTGGATCATGATAAAGGAGATAATCCTATAGTTTCTGGTAGAAAAATGTTCACCTAGCACTGAGGTTATGAACCAATCTTGATAGCTTCACCATGTGATGAAGCAAGAATTTTATAATATATGAGGCAATGAAAGAATTAGGGGATGGCCCACTCTTCATATTATGGTCATCTGATGTGGATGTTATGTTAACCCTATGGTCAAAACTTGTTTTCAACTACTCCACGTCACCCATGCATGGCAAGTTATCTTATGGGAGTATCATTTATTCAAGACCTTCACTATATTGCATTGTTTAATATTGTGAATAAATTACCCATCCAGAGTAAAACATTGGGTTCTGCAACCACTAGTAGAATAAGGATACTCACCCAATAGCACTAAGATGTTCATAAATACAAAGGTGTTATCAATGGTATGTAGAAGAAATGCCAAAATATTATGGTCAAGGCAGGTTGGCTAGAAATACTAAGGAATATGGTAGAATTATAAATATATGTAGACTTCATCGTATAAAGGTAACATCAGAATTAGGATGTCAATTGGCATTATGCTACAAAACACTATATAGGCAAATGGTCCAATTAGAAAAATAAATGTTACCAAATGTGGTAATGGTTATTAGAGCGAGTTGGATATTGTGCCTATAGTCACCAAACAAACACATAGAGGGAAATAGAAATAGATGGTGAAAACCAAAAGTCTAGGAAAGAAAATGAAATGCCAGGGGTCTTTATTGAAAACTTTAAGAATCCATGAAGATGCAGAAACAAGGGTTGGAAGTTTTGGAATAGGAAAGGTGGAAGGATATTGGAAGGTTATCCAAACTACTATGGATTTGGTTTTCCCTCATTCTCTATGTAAAAAGGATATTTTGAACATAATATAAGTTTTAATGCCTATTATTTTGCACATGTATTGAAGATATTTTAATGGTGTTTTATGCATGGATATGGTAGCATTGTTTGAATTATTTTAATACATGTTTTATCCCTTAGACTCTCCCATAACCATATCTTGGATTTTGTAGATGCAAGTATAACTTGGTTGTGTTTAATGTTTAAGAACTAACATTTGTTCTGTAGGATAGGTCGAATTTGCTTACAGTATTTTTTGCAGCATAGGTTGGATTTGCTTGCAGTATTTTTTCTTTGGTCATTTCCATATTCTGGTCCATATTCCAAAATTTTAAGTTTTATTTTTTTCTCTAACCCTATCATTTTTCATTTTTTTAACTTCTGCAAAATAAAATAAAATATATTAAAAAAATTAAAATTCTAAAAATAGTTAAATGGGTTCCAAGAATAAGGTTTAAAGTTTCATTTAGAGCAATTTCAATTTTATTTTGAAGCAAATTTAAAATTCCAAAATTTTACATAAAATTTACATTCTAAAATGAATTTTGTAATTTCAAAGCTTTATATGATTTCATATTTTAAAGTAGAGTCAAATTGCAAGATTTGCACTTTTTTTTTCAAAGCAATAAGTTAACTTCCCTTTATGAAAATTATAATTTCATCAAAGGGGGGAAATGTATATAGCATTTCAAAGGCTATTACATTTTATAATTAGTTATTTAGTTATTTTATTTCATGCTTAAATTTTAACAAAGCAAGATAAAATCCATCCACAAATTCACATTTTAGAGATATATTTTAATATTTTGTTTCATGCTCAAAGTAAGGTTTAAAGAATATAAATTATTTAAAATCTATCTAACAAAAGAAGATGAAATCTATCTAAAATACTTCAAGATAAAAAGATTTGAGTCACTTTTCATCATGATCATATGAGTGCCAATCACATTTACATTTTATTTTCTTTTAAGTTTTATAAAAAAACAATAGCATAGCATAATAAAGTAATACCAACACAAGCTCCTTATTAACAGTAGCTTGCAAATCACTAAGGTATTGCAACACTTATTTCACACATTTTCACAAGAATACATGCACACATTAAGTTAAAGGATGTAGACACCAAAACAGCACCAATCCGATTATGTGACTGCAAACACTGATCGCTTTGACAAACACGGCCCCCAGGGCAGCCCTCAGAGGTCAAACAGTGGTCTTAACCACTTTCATAGCAATTTTGTAAGGTCAAGAAGCAATTTGGCACACCTGGACACTTTGCCCAGTATTCGTATCACCCAGGGACGAATTCAAAATAGAATCCGTCCCACCCCAGGACGAATTCTGAATCTGTCCCTAGGTGGGACGAATTCTAAGCTTAACGGGCAAAAAGACAAATGGTGCCAAGTAGCAGCCCAGAACAGTCAGTTAATGACTCCTGCCTTGCACGCGTGTGTAGGTGGACAGAGGGGCCATTAGAAGACTGTTACAAAAGGCATTTATCAAAGCTCAAGTCAACGGAGGACTCCCCTCCCTCATGGGAAGACAAGACTGCCACATGGCGCCTATGGCCAACACATGGCATTTGTGCTTCCCTCCCAAAAGAGACCCCTTGGGTCTATAAAATGTGGGACTTTTCTCACCCAAAATAGACAGGTTGAAGGAGTTTTCAAGCAACGAAGTGCTGCCGAATTGAAGACCCACTTGCATCCCTTTTGGTTCACCTTCCCACATCCACCAATCTCTTTTGCAAGGGAGGTTGTTGGGTGGCCTTTGGAAGCTTGAACCTTACCCAAATCCAATGCATGGACACCTGAACCAACCAATTCGCCGACCCCCCAATCCTAAAAGGTTTTGGGCCCATCCCTGGTGGATTGGCTCCAAAATCAAGTGCCAACGGTGGGAGGCCCACTTGGGCACCCCCGCACCTCCCAAGTCCTATTTTTAGTTTTTGAGAATTTTAGATCATTTTTAGATTGCATTTGGTGTTATTAGGTTTGATTAATCCATAGCTGCAATTTTGTAACTTTTGGTCAGATTTTAGTATGTTTTGTGTTGCTTTGTCGTTTCGCTAACTTGCAGGTGTCAAGGTCAAATTCCCAAGGGTGGAGGCCAAATTGGGAAAATCCGACCATCTGGGTCGTCCCAAAATGGCCCCAATTACATAACCCCCTGTTTGCAGGTGTCTTGCAGGTCTCGGGATCTGACATTGGAGCAGCAGACAGGTCGGTTTCTTCAACACGAAGAATTCGTCCCACCCAAGGACGACTGCGGTCGAATTCGTCCTGCCCAGGGAAGAATTCTAGTTTAAGGTAGATTGGCCAGCTGTCTCAGTGGAAGTGGCCTTCTGGTAACTTTTTTTATCTTCTGTCAAGTTTTGAAGCCATTTGGACTCATTGTAATTACTGTTTTAGGCAAATATTTACATGCATATTTCGTTAGTTTTAGAGAGCAAACGCTTTTCATTTGCAGTAGGTGCTACTGACATCTTGGTTGTTTCTTTGTTCGCAGGAGAAGCAGCGGAGGTGAAGAACTCATCGACATCAGCGGCGGCATCATCTTGGCCCACCCATTACAATCGTGGGCACGCGGAAAGAGGAATCATTCAGTGATTGTAATCAAACTCTATTTGTGCTCCTAGCCCCTAAAAAGGGAGGAGACATCATTGTAACAGAGATCAAGGGAAATTAATGAAAGGGCTATGTTTTATCTATTTGATTGTGTCTCTTCCAATGTGTTTCTTTTCCATTTCATGCAATTTACATTTCTAGGACTTAAGCGTACTTAATTTTGAATGCAATCGCACTTGGTGTTTCCTTTGCCCGGAATCTCGTGCTTTCAGTGGTGATCACGGTGGGACTCTGTTCCCTAGTTTTTAAAATCATAGAAATTGATCAAGGTTTTGTGTTTGTGCTTGACAGGTACATTTTTTTTGTTGCAGACTGCTATTCGTATCTGACTGTTACGAATTCTTAACTGTAATTTGTCTGACCCTGAGATGAATTCAAATTCATCTCTAGGAGGGACGAATTTTGTTCTGTAATTCGTCTCCCAGAGGGACGAATTCCTGCCTGTAGATTTTCAGAGCAAAAATTCAGAGACAACAGGAGCAGGCAGAGAAGAGGTAGAGATTTTCATGATCTCTGTTATATTTTTTTGTTTCTGTTTCTGTTCCTTTGATTGTTTTCATCTTGTCTTGCATTGCATAAGAAAATTCATGTATGCTTGTTTCATTTTTTTGAATAAAACGAATCCCACACACATCACGAAACAATTTTAAACCAAGGAGCTGGTCGTAAGACCCAAGCCCTTGATCAAGACCATTTGTGGATTTCATCACCACCTTGGCTTGATTTGCATCCATTTCTCGATTGTCAACTGTTGTTAGGTGTAAATCCTGACGAAGATAGACCGAGCGTAGCTGGGGTGATTCCCATGCACGCGAGGATAAGTTTTCTATGGTAGGTGCCATTAACAGGACAATCCCCCTTCCATACCGCCTACATACCACGTACCTTCTGCTCTCACGTACCTATAGTCTCCCTCTCGTAAGGGCGGGTATATAGAGAGGTTGGTATATCGACCTGGTTGGTATATTGAAGGGGCGACCTTTTGGGAGTTATAAGAGCCTACATTATGCATTTAAACGTCCTTCAAAACCTACAAAAACAAGACAAAACATCAAAATGCACTAAACCAGTTTAGGGCACACCAATAATCCTTAAAAGAGATAATCACGGTTTTGTGAATGTGTGTGTTTAATTCTGCTTAGTGTAGACAAAAAGAAAAAAAAAATCATAAACAAAAAGATAAAAATCTACGCATTTTGTCATTTTCTCCAAAAAGCTCCAAGGATTCCCGTAATCGCTTGGTCACTCAAAAATGCCCCAAAGGTGTCCATGAACCCTTTGGTCAACCCAAAATCACCCCAAATGTGCCCATAAGTGATGCAGGACCATCCAACAAAAAATGGGAAATCTTGTATTTTTCTCTAAATTTTAGTGCATCTTGCCGGGGCCATAACTTCTCAACCGTAGCTCCGTTTGACACGAAATTTTACAGGGAGTTGGTTGGGATAATTTTAAACAAATATGACTCCCTAGAGTTGTATTTCCCCAAAAATCCAGTTTTCGGGGCCAAATTCCATCATCTAGTGCCCCGAAATTAGGTTCTAAAATTTTGTGCCCAATTTTTTACACTTTTTGAGCTGTTCGAATGTCAATATATCCTAATGTATTTAGATTTAGGACTTGAAACTTCATTTTTGTCTTATCTATTATAAGAGGGATGCGCACACCAATTTTGGGTCCCATCTGACTCATTTTCAATTTTAGGGCTTTTTAGAGAGACATCATCATGGTGCTAACCCGTAGCCAAGCCCAATCACGGGCGAAGGCTATGGGGGGTGTCCCAGGAGGCACGAGTCACCTTCGTTACAATCCCAAGGATTTGGTCATACCACCTTGGCAACCTAACACACAATGCAGTCCCCTCCACACCTTAAAGGAAAGAGACTACAGGGACACCTCTTCGAGGAGCACTCCTATTCAACATAGCACTCATCACACACCCTTCCATGAGGGGTATAGTCATAGGAGAGCTCCCTTAGATGATCGCTATGAGCGGTCATCACGCGATGAAGCGCTAGGTCAACATAGGGTTCGACGGGAGGAACCACATCATTACACTACCCGTCCTTCACCCCCTCTAGTTGTCAGGACTACAAAGACAAATCCAGAGCACAAGGCTCCTCAGGTGGGGCGGGCCAACTAAACCTGTTCCTTTTTCATTTATGAAAGAGAGCACGAGGAAGACCTCTACCTTCCTCGAGAGCAATATACAGTGCGAGAGAAATATGCCTCCGCACCTGCTATCTATCAGGAACACTCACTGAGGCCAAAGCCTCGAGGGAATGATGTTACCCCCAATAGAGGGAGGTCACCTATAGAGATCTTGGATCACTACGACCGAGATAGATATCTAGAAGAGGCATCTAGGCCTTCTAGACATGAAGCAATGAGATCTCCCTTAGATGCTCGCTATGAGCGGTCATCGCGCGATGAAGTGCTAAGTCAACATAGGGTTCGAAGGGAGGAACCACATGATTACATTATCCCTCCTTCACCCCCACTAGTTGTCAGGACTACAAAGACAAATCCAGAGCACAAGGCTCTTCGGGCAGGGCGAGATAGCTCCGTCCACCCCATTTTCACTTATGAAAGACAGCACAAGGAAGACATCTATCTTCCTTGAGAGAAATATACTGTGCGGGAGCAATACGCCTTCGCACCTGCTATCTATCAAGACCACTCACTAAGGCCAAAGCCCCGAGAGAATGCTGCTACCCCTAACAGAGGGATGTGTCCTATAGAGATCTTGGATCACTACGATCGAGATTTTTATCTAAGAGAGGCGTCTAGGCCTTCTAGACATGAGGCGATGGGACCAACTATCGTAGAATCTGCCGAATATATCACACATCTCAAGCAACTCATGCAACTTGAGCTCGAACGACTACCATTAGAGGAACCGTACCATATTAATGAAGAGCACCTTCAGCGCCAGAAGGATGAGCTGTTCCAACACACTATACAAGAGAAGACTCCAACCCCTCACATGCATAAGACAAAATATTTTGAGTGGCACAACCCATGGGGGGAAGATAGGTCATCGTGACCTCATCAAAAGCTACCCCCAACACCTCCTAGATAGGAGCGGGAAGCTACTCTCCCGATTCCTAAAGCACCACCCCCGATGCCTCCTAGACATGAATGGGAGGCCACTCCTATAACCAATGACGGGTGCCTTCCTCAGACATCCACCCAGGCTTATGAGCCACCCTTAGAAATTCATCAAGAAGCCTCTAAGGAATCATAGAATGAAGAAGAGCGGGATGAACTGCCCTACCAAGGCATGGGGGGTGCCATATGGCCACCCCTCCATAAGCCCCAAGTTCCTCAACAAGAACCAACCAAAGAGGAGGAGTTCAAATCTCCCGATACATGCAAAGCACTAGAGCACTTAGAGTTGGTAGAGACCAAGATTTTGGAGCTCCCAAGGCCCAAATTACATAAGGCTCCTTTCGAAGAGGATCAACCTTTAACCGTAGGGCTACCTAATGATGCAGTCCTCCATGTCTCAGAAACTATAGATTCTGATGAGCTATACACATTGTTCGAAGGTGATGATGAAATAGACATAGCACACAACAATCACATAAGACAAAATCGACATCCCATAAAAATCGAAGAAGCATGTCAACAGATAAACATAATACTAGGGCATGAGTGGCACGTTAACCCACCACAGTGGGACCAAGCATTACATCCGCCACGTTGGGCACACAAAGAGCAACTTCCACCAAGAGACATCATAGCAACATCAGTGCCACGGGCGGACCCTGTCCTCATCTCTGTGCATAGGGCAGATCCATTCATGCCCATACCTCTAGAGCCAGATCCGGAGTGCAAAGACCATCAAGCTGGGGGTACCTCTATCCCCTGAAGAACCATAATCCAAACCAAAAAGCTCCAAGGATTATCGCAATCACTTGGTCACCCAAAAAGCTCCAAGGATTATCGCAATCTCTTGGTCAATACAAAAAGCTCCAAGGATTAACACAATCTCTTGGTCAACCCAAAAAGCTCCAAGGATTATCGCAATCTCTTGGTCACCAAAAAGCTCCAAGGATTATCGCAATCTCTTGGTCAGTACAAAAAGCTCCAAAGGATTATCGCAATCTCTTGGTCAAAACCTAAAAAGCTCCAAGGATTAACGCAATCTCTTGGTCAACCCAAAAATCTCCAAGGATTATCGTAATCACTTGGTCACCCAAAAAGCTCCAAGGATTATCGTAATCTCTTGGTCAAAACCTAAAAAGCTCCAAGGATTATCGCAATCTCTTGGTCACCCAAAAAGCTCCAAGGATTATCGCAATCTCTTGGTCACCCAAAAAACTCCAAGGATTATCGCAATCTCTTGGTCACCCAAAAAGCTCCAAGGATTATCGCAATCTCTTGGTCACCCAAAAAGCTCCAAGGATTATCGCAATCTCTTGGTCAATCCAAAAAGCTCCAAGGATTATCGCAATCTCTTGGTCAATCCAAAAAGCTCCAAGGATTATCGCAATCTCTTGGTCAATCCAAAAAGCTCCAAGGATTATCGCAATCTCTTGGTCACCCAAAAAGCTCCAAGGATTATCACAATCACTTGGTAAAAAAAAAAAAAAATACAAAACAACAAAAATCATCAAAAACAACAAAGATTTGCATCTCAATTCTAGGCATACTCAAATTCATCAAAAACAACAAAAACACCAAGCATAACTTTTACCACACTACAGTCAGTGGTCTGGGAATGTACCAAGAGTTTTAGTGATTCAGTCATCATTTTCCTCTTTAGCCATGTAGTGTATCAAGTCAAATAGATTTTACGAAGGTAGAGTCATACTTGAAATACACCTTGTTATGTAACATCCCAACACAAATCAAAACACTAAAATTCCCAAATTGTGTGAACGAAAGACGAAACATGCAAAATAATCTAGGTCACCACAAGCGAAACGGTTATCTTGCTCATCCCCCTGTGCGAATGACCCCAAGAATGCTGAGAGTTGGCAAAAGGACAAGCATCCTCCCTACCCAATTACCTAAGAATCCCTAAAGTTCTCAACAGTTGCAAAACATAAAAATTTTTGCAAAATGTCAAAACTCCAAAATTTGACATCCTATAGTGCACACATCAAATGCACAAAGCAACAGTGATTTTCGTCACTCCATATTTCCAATACCTTGCTCAAAAGGAAAACAAATCAAAATAAACAGTGATATCATCACTAAAAACGAGCAAGTAACCCAATACAATTGAAGAAAAGAATGGAGTTGACCTTGAATCCCTGGAACTCTCAACATTCTATAGGTCATAAGGCAAGCTTCAATACCAATTTGGTTGATAGCCCATTGGTAACAGAAGTAAACCTCCCGCATGACGATATATCTGTCGCATTAACTTGCGTACAGATCAATGTTTGCATGTGGATGAGCTAGCTTATGGCATCTTGGATTACACCATAGATTAATATTAGTACATACAACAAAAGAATTCATGGAGATAATTAGGTGATCCTCAGTACAGGTTCGGTTGAAAGCCCATCTGGCACTGGCGGTATCTTGACAAATACCACATAAATGAAATCAATTGCACACACAGGGATGTGAAATAACTTGGTCAAAAACAAGTCCGATTCATACCTTGGTCAAAAGTCTTGTAAGATAAAGTACAGTCATGGCTAGTGAGTTAAAACCGTCTGAGTCTCAGAAAACCTTAGCTACATTTCTAAACCAACTCCGCTACTTTTCATCCTTACAATACCATCAAAAAAATACAAAAAAGAAAAACCACATGTATACATACAAAGTCATGCATCGCAACAATCGCCTAAAAACAAAATAACAGAGTTCTAAACAGTCCTTGGTGCCATAGCCAAACATCACAAACACCATTCATCCATTTCATATCTGCATATCACATATAAATCAAAACCATTTGCATTCATCATAGCATATGCATCCATCAAAATAAATCAGCATGCATACATCCATATTCATCAACCATCATGCACAAGAATCAAAGAAAATCAAAACAACAAAAACAACAAATAAATGCAACACAAAAACAAAAAGCAATAAACATTGCCAGACAAGAGTGCTCTTGCACTTAACCTCTTGGCATAGCAAAAATGATGTCAGGGTTTACATTGTCAATATCCTACTCCCCAAGAAGGCTACCATAGCCGGACCGCTCCACGGAAGATGGATTTTCGACAATTTAATCCCCAAATGGTGTCACAAAAATAACAAAAACAATAAAAAAAAAAAATGCAACACAAAAACAAATAGCAATAAACATTGCCAGACACAAGTGCTCTTGCACTTAACCTCTTGGCATAGAAAAACTAATGTCAGGGTCTACATTGTCGCTATCCTACTCCCTAAGAAGGCTACCATAGCCGGACCGCTCCACGGGAGGACAGATTTTTGACAATTTTAATCCCAAATGGCATCACAAAAACAACAAAACAACAAAAACATCACAAAAATGCAACACAAAAACATAGCAATAAACATTGCCGGACACAAGTGCTCTTCCACTTAAACTCCGGGCAAAGAAAATCGATGTTGAGGTCCAAATTATCACTCTCCTACTTCCCCAAGAAGGCTACAATAGCCGGACCGCTCCACGGGAAGTTAGGTTTTCGATGATTTCACCTCATTACGGCATCACCAAAAGGGTTAACACCCACCAAAAATAGGTCCAAATGTTGGAAAAATTGCATAGGCTTAACGATAAACCCTCTAAAGGCACCCTTGCACAAGTCATCTTGGGTCAAGCGACTCGTCGCTTCTCTCACGAAGGTCATTCCATCATCGATTCGTCGCTTGAGGGGGTAGTCACACTTAGTCACCAACCAACAATCACACAACCAATTAAGGAAAAAGACATGCATTCAAAGAATCATTGACAAAGACAATCACGCTCCTGCTTGGGGCATTAAACAAGCAACAATCAAATCAATCAAACACTTGGCATTTCGTGAATCATGAACACAAGGTTCCCCCTGAGGATAAAAACGCCCTTCACTTGTTCATGACTGATCAATGTCTAAGTTCAAGTCACACCTCACCAAAACAGGTTAATACTTGAAATCAAATTCCTTAGCTCGTCAGAAGCAAGGATTCAAGAATGCATGCCCTTTCCATACTTGGGGCATAAAAATTTGGTTAGGTTACCAAGAAACCCTAATCATTAGTGCTTTGGTTATCTATTTTTGCTCAGCACTGCGTCACCCGCAGCACTTCCCAAAAAGGGGCATCTGTAGACACCAAAACAACACCAATCTGATTATGTGACTGCAAACACTGATTGCTTTGACAAACACAGCCCCCAGGGCAGCCCTCAGAGGTCAAACAGTGGTCTTAACCACTTTCATAGCAATTTTGTAAGGTCAAGAAGCAATTTGGCACACCTGGACACTTTGCCCAGTATTCGTCTCACCCAGGGACGAATTCAAAATAGAATCCGTCCCACCCCAAGACGAATTCTGAATTCGTCCCTAGGTGGGACGAATTCTAAGCTTAATGGGCAAAAAGACAAATGGTGCCAAGTGGCAGCCCAGAACAGTCAGTTAATGACTCCTGCCTTGCACGCATGTGTAGGTGGACAGAGGGGCCGTTAGAAGACTATTACAAAAGGCATTTATCAAAGCTCAAGTCAACGGAGGACTCCCCTCCCTCATGGGAAGACAATACTGCCACATGGCGCCTATGGCCAACACATGGCATTTGTGCTTCCCTCCCAAAAGAGACCCCTTGGGTCTATAAAAGGTGGGACTTTTCTCACCCAAAATAGACAGGTTGAAGGAGTTTTCAAGCAACGAAGTGCTGCCGAATTGAAGACCCACTTGCATCCCTTTTGGTTCACCTTCCCACATCCACCAATCTCTTTTGCAAGGGAGGTTGTTGGGTGGCCTTTGGAAGCTCGAACCTTACCCAAATCCAACGCATGGACACCTGAACCAACCAATTCGCCGACCCCCAATCCTAAAAGGTTTTGGGCCCATCCCTGGTGGATTGGCTCCAAAATCAAGTGCCAACGGTGGGAGGCCCACTTGGGCACCCCCGCACCTCCCAAGTCCTATTTTTAGTTTTTGAGCATTTTAGATCATTTTTCAGATTGCATTTGGTGTTATTAGGTTTGATTAATCCATAGCTGCAATTTTGTAACTTTTGGTCAGATTTTAGTATGTTTTGTGTTGCTTTGTCGTTTCGCTAACTTGCAGGTGTCAAGGTCAAATTCCCGAGGGTGGAGGCCAAATTGGGAAAATCCGACCATCTGGGTCATCCCAAAATGGCCCCAATTACATAACCCCCCTGTTTGCAGGCGTCTTGCAGGTCTTAGGATCCGACATTGGAGTAGCAGCAGGTCGGTTTCTTCAACACAGAAGAATTCGTCCCACCCAGGGACGAATTGCAGTCAGAATTCGTCCTGCCCAGGGACGAATTGCAGTCAGAATTCGTCTTGCCCAGGGACGAATTCCAATTTAAGGTAGATTTTCCAGCTGTCTCAGTGGCAGTGGCCTTCTGGTAACTTTTTTTATCTTCTGTCAAGTTTTGAAGCCATTTGGACTCACTGTAATTACTGTTTTAGGCAAATATTTACATGCATATTTCGTTAGTTTTAGAGAGCAAACGCTTTTCATTTGCAGCAGGTGCTACTGACATCTTGGTTGTTTCTTTGTTCACAGGAGAAGCAGCGGAGGTGAAGAACTCATCGACATCAGCGGTGACATCATCTTGGCCCGCCCATTGCAATCATGGGCACGCGGAAAGAGGAATCATTCAGTGATTGTAATCAAACTCTATTTGCGCTCCTAGCCCCTGAAAATGGAGGAGACGTCATTGTAACATATATCAAGGGAAATTAATGAAAGGGCTTTGTTTTCTCTATTTGATTGTGTCTCTTCCAATGTGTTTCTTTTCCATTTCATGCAATTTACATTTCTACGACTTAAGCGTACTTAATTTTGAATGCAATCGCACTTGGTGTTTCCTTTGCCAGGAATCTCGTGCTTTCAAAGGAACCTTGGAGAAATTTCTATTTCTTTGCAAAAGAGGGTTTTCTAATAAAAATTACTGTGAGTGTGGTTTTACAATTGGGCAAAATTATTAGTCAACACTTTGCAACTTAAAAACCTATTTAAAAAAAAAAAAAAAACTTGATGTGGCTTTGTTATCATTGTTATTTTTTGAAGCTAAATGCTTTAGATAAAATAACCACAAGATCTAAAATGAAGTTTCAATATGAAATATATGATAATGGAAAACTACTAAACATATAAAACTCATAAATAACTTCAAAAATAACTCATAGAAATACCATTAACAAATGCTCATGAAAATTGTATCTCAATTGAATGAAGATCTCAAATACTCCATACTTCTCCACACTCTCATTGTACAATTGTATATCTCACACACACTCATAGACACATATATAATTAAATGTGACTCTTCATATGGAGTACTCTTGGCCTTCACTCTTCTAGACTCGTCACCTTCTTACTCTATGGACTCATACACACATGGACTATTATGCACATTTACAATACCATAATACTTTGCACAAATATGGATTTATTACATTACATAATGTAAATACTCACACTCTAATCTAGGATTTTGTTTCCTAATATAAATATGTACCCAAGGTGGTACATTAGAATGTCCCAAACAATGTAATATATTCTAAAAAAAGTTGCATGGAAGAGGGGCATAAAGTATTTAAGTGTCCTCAAGCATAGCAGACTAGCGGACATGGAAGGAAAAGCCATAATTATATCATACAATTAGATGAAAATAATATTGCTTCACCAAAGCACATAAAGGAATCAGAACAAATAAAATCTCTTATTATGGATAGAGTGTTGTTGAAACCAACAAAGGAGGTGCATAAGCCTAAGCAAAGAAGAAGCTCGTTTAGAACAATTTGTAAATCAAGAGGTAAATATTATACAGTGATTATGGATAGAGATAGTATGGATAATTTAATTTCTATAGAGAGGATAGAGAAGCATGGGTTTAATAAGATTGAACATCCAAATCTATATAGTCACATGGTTGCAAAAGGGGCATTGAATTTTGGTAACTAGGTAATGTATGATATATTTCCAAATTAGTTCTTACATGGATAATATACTATGTGATATTATACCTCTAGATACTTGTTATGTCTTGTTATGTAGACCATGGTAGTTTTATAGAAAAGTAATGCATGGTGGTAGGGTGAACACCTACACTATAGAGAAAGATGAAAAGGGGTACACAATAAGTCTATTAAAGGGTAAAGGAAAATAAAGTGGACAAAAATACTTGAAGGGAATGAAGAAGAAGGAAGCATATTTTGCTTTCATTCCTAAACCTACCAAAGAAGGTTTAATAGACAAGGTGGATGAAATATCACATAAAATGGAGGATTTATTGGAATAATATGTAGATATTATTTTAAAATATGGGTTGCCACCCATGAAGAGAATTCATCATCATATAGATTTTAGTCCTAGATTATGCTTATGTAATAAGTCAACTTAAGAGATGACACCAATGGGGAATTAGGTAGAAAAGGTAGAAAAAAGAAAGATAATAAGCATGAGGAAGAGGTAGTTGATTGAGGTCACTAGTACTAGTGACAATGAAGATGGTAGTGTAGTGATTCATATTGTATAGAAAAGGGAGAACAAAGAGATATGAGAGGGAGATGAATTTTATCATAACATAAAATAAGAAGTTTGTCTTCATGAAGAGAAAATGATCGAGGAAAATATTGAGATATGAGAAATATTCAGGATTGTTATTGTATAAGCTACTTTGCAATAAAATAAAAATTATGTTATTTTTATTTGTGAGACTCCTTTGATGAATGTATGAAATTATTTGTGCAATTGTGTATGTACCATTAACTTATTTGCAGGATATAGGGAAGGAAGGAGCGAAGGGAAATTCAATGATCTTACCTTCATATATGTAAAATTTATATGCACAAAAGAATGCCTTACAAATATGCATAAGTTACAAGTACAAAGGAGTGCCATAAAATTTCCCAACTAGAATACATAACACTATGAGTTAAATATTGAATCCCTTCACAAAGAACAACATTATTGAATTGGTCTCAAGGTCATTCAATTAAAGTAGTCATTCAAGTAAGGGTCTATCATATTGCGGTTCAAGGGAAAGTAATGGAAAACATTCAGTCAAATATTACAAATTATAAGTTGACTTTCATACATTAAAACCATAATAAAAAAAAATTGAGTTGAATATTGCATTTAATAAGTTGACTTTCATACATTAAATCCACCAACCCTATTTTCAATAGGTGTTGCTATACATTGAGAACATCATACATTCGAATGGTGCTAAAGGTTGTACATTGAATTAAAGTGGAAGATCATACATCGAGTGGACAAATCATATATTCAAAATGTGGAAATATAGTACATTGAATAGTGGGAAGATCATACAATTTGGATAGTGATAAAGGTTGTCATATAATAAAATTGTCAAGAAAGTAGGATTACAAGTTGTGTGGCTGTATCATAATTTAAATGATTGAATTGCAAAGTATAAGACACCTTATCTTCTTTAAAATGGACTCAGGGAGAATGCTAAGTTACTTTCATCTAATTAAACAATATTTTCATTATGTTACCAAAATATATGTATAAACTTATCTCATGGTATTTTTTTCTTGCAATTTTTTACTTTATGTGTAAACACATATCATACCAATGAAAAAAATCAATTATAAATTAATTAATTTCAATTTAATTAATCATTTTAATATAATAATTATAATAGGTAAGAAAAATAAAAAAATTAAATAAACATAAAAAGTTGAACATACAACATTCTAACCTAAATTAAAATATTCAATAACACAAAAACTCAATTAAGGATAAATACTTCACTCAAATAAATTGAATTAACCTCACTAAACACTAGTATCTCAAATCATTAATATTATAAAAATAAAATAAAATTTAAAAATAATATAATTTATAAAACATCAACCATTAATAAATATCAAATAATATTAACTTAATCATTTAAATAAAAAATTATATAAATACTAGTTAATAATCAAATATTTTAATATAATTATGTTTGATTGTTGCATAATAAATCTTCTCTTTAAATAATACCTACCTATATACCTATCTAATAAAACTCAATAAAAACAAAATTGGATACATGCCCCTGTCATCTACATTTATTTTGTACCGGTGAGTCACTTGGCCTTCCGAGAACTTGCATACATGAGCAAAAAGAACGAACTGTTCATACTATGCCGTGGAAGGACTTTTATTGAAGTTAAGCAATCTGTAATATTCACCGTCAGTTTTGGCCAGAAGCTGTGCATGCGAGCCTTGTTCCGCAATCTTCCCATTCTTTACCACCGCTACTGTGGACACATTCTTTATTGTCGACAGACGGTGAGCAACAACAACGCTGGTTCTGCCCTTCATCACCCTGTCCAAAGCCTCCTGCACCACACGCTCTGACTCCACGTCCAATCCGCTCGTCGCTTCGTCTAAGAGCAGGATGCGTGGATTCTTCAGCACTGCCCTCGCTATCGCCAATCTCTGCTTCTGCCCTCCCGACAGTTCTACCCCTCGCTCTCCCACTACCGTTCCATATCCCTCTGGCAACTTGCTGATAAATTCATGAGCGTTGGCGATCCTCGCAGCTTTTATCACCTCCTCTTCCATTGCTCCTTCATTTCCGTACAAAATATTGTCTCTGATGGAAGTGGCGAACAGGGCAGGCTCTTGCTGTACCAGTGCAATGTGCATTCTCAGAGTTTGAAGATGAAGAGTTTTGACGTCCAATCCGTCTATCATGACCGTTCCAGAAACCGGATCGTAAAATCTTTCGATCATCGCTATGATGGAGCTTTTGCCGCACCCGCTTGCTCCAACCAAGGCTAAGCTGTTTCCCGCCCCCACTTTTAGGTTTAGATTTTCAAAGATTCTAACTTGCGGCCGAGTAGGATAGCAAAATTTGACTTGTCTAAACTCGATCTCTCCCTTCAAATCTTGGACTTTGAAAGCTTGTGGGTCATCTGGTTCCATCCTTGTTCGCCTATCAAGAATTGTGAACACTGAATTCACCGCTTCTCTGCTGGTGGCAACGGCTGGCGCTGCGATCATAGTCTCCGATATATCAACTGCAGTGAGAACTAGCACGTAGAATACTACAATTACTTGTGAGAAGTCTGCGGATCCTTTTTGTACAATCTTTGAGCCCTTCCAAAGAGCCAGAGCATAAGAGCCGTACAGGCCGAACTGTGAAAGGCCGTGGATGAATCCTGAGATTAGCCCTCTTCTAAAACTCCGTTTCACCGGTTCGCTGAGCAAACGCTGAAATGAGGATAGGACCTTGTCCTCTCCGTTGAATGCTATGAGTGTTCTCATGTTGCTTACTGCTTCACCTGCCACAACGGTGGATTCTCTGTGTGCCTTCGCTTGATCTCCTCCGAATCCTTTCATGGCTAGCTTCTGCAGGAGAGTAGCATAAACTCAGTTTTCAAGTTAACATTATTAGTATTAAGGTAGTTGGAATTTTCAGTAGGTGAACTGGAGTAACCTGGGAAATGTTGGCTGCAGCAAGCACTGGAAACGTAGCTAGGAGGGCCAAACTCATTTCCCACTGCACTATAAAGCATATAACCAACGAAGCAAAGAAATTTGTCAGGTTCTCAACAATAAGAGACATTTCTCCGATTACAGTTTTAACGTTTGCTCCATCCGAGGACAGGCGCATTGAGATTCTGAGGCTGCTATTCTCATCTTTATCGAACCAACCAATTTCATTCCGCAAAATTGCTGCAAAGGGAAGACCATAATTAGTTTTCACTGCAATCATACCTGAATGTTTGAGTAAACACAATTACATTACCCCATTAAAAAAACAAATTAATATCACTTATATAAGCTGAAATTTGAATTAGGATCTCTTCTATACCTGCGAACATCTTTTCTCGAACGCGTTTGCTTAAATTTTCCCCTGTTACTGCGAGGAAATACAGCTCTAAAACCTGCCCTATAACAGGCATGGCCGATAAGCCTACCAATACCGACGCGTAGATCCTGACCTTATTTTTCATTTCATGATGATTCGGCAGAAGTAGTGCGGCAATGGCTTCACCCAAAAACATAGCAAATATTGGACTCAAGCAACCCAGTAGTACAGCCCCGGACGTACCCACTAGTGCAAAGGGCCAATCTTGTTCACTCATTCTCAGTAATCTCCACACCGAACCCTTGACTGGTACAACTTCTGTATCCAACTCTGAAAGTTTGGTTTCCTCGTTATCAAGGCTTTGATATGCTTGCTTGACTGGACTTGATTCCTGGTTTCCACTGGCAGGTCCCATATAAATCGAATAAGTGAAGAAACATAGTATGGAGGTGGATCGAAATTCCTTAGCGAGAGAACATGTCACTTGAAAGCAGAAATCCAAATTTATATACTTACGTTGAAGTTGTGATCTTTTGTGCTGTCTGATCTACTTCGTTATTGGAGTGATCTTGCAACTTCACTAGAGCAAAATATGCGCCTCCATCTCCTTTGGCCATGAGTTCGTAGTGGTTTCCCATCTCCACTACACACCCCTCTCTCATTACTGCAATCGTGTTCACGTTCTTGATAGTTGAGAGGCGGTGTGCCACCACAATTGTAGTTCGACCGACCATAATATCATTTAAAGCCATTTGAACCACATGCTCCGAAGAGGAGTCCAGCGCACTGGTGGCCTCATCTAGAAGTAAAATCTTTGGATTCTTCACAATTGCTCTTGCTATTGCAATTCTTTGTTTCTGCCCTCCTGATAGCTGTACTCCCCTTTCCCCTACCTGCCAAATTAAGGAAATATTAACCAAAAAAGAAGTCTTTTCTCTAAATAACAGTATGCTTACATAAGAACATTTATGAACAATCCATTAAAGAGTGAGCATGTTAGACCTTAGTAGCATAGCCACTGGGAAAGTTTGCAATAAAGTCATGAGCATTAGCAGCTTGTGTAGCAGCTATCAGTTCCTCTTCGCTTGCGTCTTCCTTTCCATACAATATATTTTCCCGTATGCTTGCAGAAAATAGGACAGGCTCTTGGCCAACAAGCCCTATTTGTTGTCTTAGCCACTTTGTATTCAAAGTTTTAATTTTATGCTCGTCCACTAGTATTTCTCCTGGATTATTCCCAACGAAAAATGCAGTCAGGAAATCCTGGAAATTTTGGAAATAGAGAAAGAATGTACTTCAAAAAAAATCACCTTGAGTGGGGTCGTAAAAGCGTTCTAGAAGTGAAATTATGGTGCTCTTTCCACAGCCACTGCCACCAACAAGCGCTAATGGCTTGCCTGCAGGAATGTTCAAGTTTAGATTTTGTAAAATGGTCACACTGGGGCGTGAGGGATAACTGAAGCCAACATTTTTGAACTCGATGGTTCCTTGCAGTTGTTCTGGCTTTATGCCACCAATCAGATTGTACTGTAATTTATGTTCCCGATGTATGGTCTCAGCAATTTTAATATACGCGGCGTTTCCCTTTGTTATAGAGGTCACAGCTGATAAAGCATAACCTATGTATCTAAAAAACAATCAATACAGTCAAGTTGGGGCGCTATTGATCAGTTATCAAGACGATATCGTATTTACTTTAAAACAGCCCTCTGAAATCATCTACGTAATACAGACAAAGAAGGAAAAACTTACACTATGCCCGGAATAATAGTAAGGATCGAAACCAGAGTATCGCTGGGCCTAGAAATGTCTTTCCTCAGTATAACTCCTGAAAACCACATAAGCAGTGCCCATGCTACATATGTTATTCCTTTGATAACTCCCATGCCTATACCATTGACAAGTCCTTCTTGGTAACCCAACTTAACTATTGTTTCGAGCTTCTTTGAGTAAGATTCCCTGGCCTTGGATTCCCCAACGTATGAATAAACTGTTCGAATTTGCGCGAGGACCTGCCTCAAAAATGTTGCATGGATAAGTGAACAATAACCTATTGCTACAGTAAATATGGATGTTTGGATAACTAGTTGAGGTTAAGGTGACGAAGCCTGCTCACTTCTTCTGCAATTGTCGCGATATCTCCTAATTCTTTTTGTCTGTTCGAAGTCAATTTGGAGAGAGTAGTGGTATATATCGCACCAATGAGAGCGATCACTGGTACCAGAGCAAGAACTATGAGAGCCACTCTCCATTCATAACCCAAAGAAAGACAAATAGACACAACTACTGTTGTCATATAGTAGATGAAGCTGCCCATCTGTGAGATGAGGGTCGTTGTTAAATCATTCTTCAAGGAGAACGAAAGGCATGAACGAATTAACGTTTGTTTCTTTCTTTTATATCTTATATAAAAACTTCAAAACTTAACATAAGGGGTATTGTCAGTGTAGTGGTCTACAAAATATTTGATGTTTATAAGTTGCAATCACATATCAATAGAGAAGACTTATAAAATATTAATAACTCAATCATGTTATTGGATATAGAATATTGTATGTTGACATGCATCCTAGTCAATGAAAAGGAAATATTTAATGATTTAGTTAGTAATTTTATTGTATTATTTATGAAGAGGTATTAATGTGGAATAAAATTTTTAAAATAAAATATAAAACATGTGGTTAAAAATAAACAGTTTATATATTTTTTAAAACATTATATATATATATATATATATATATATATATATATATATATATATATATATATATATATATTTTTTTTAATTAATAAATATAATATTTTATTAAATTGTATTAATTTAGTTTAAATGTTTTGATTTTTAATCATAAAAATAAATTTAAATATTTTATATATATATATATATATATATATATATATATATATATATATATATATATATTTGATGAGGAACCTTTTATATACAACATATCCACAACATGTGAAGGAAGAGATTTGAACTTGGGTCTCTCGATAGAGTTTTAACTACCCACTTGCTCTCCAACTCCTCTACATGAGCGGATATATATATATATATATATATATATTAAAAGTTAAAATGGTATTGTAATATTTTATATGAGTTGTTGAAATATAGCTAAACACTATATAACTAATTAAAACTGGATATGCAATATTTTTATATGTAATTTGAAAAATATTATGGTAGTTAGTTGTGGTATATTTTTATATTGTATTATTTTATTTTAGATATAAAGGTTTAGATTAAAAAATTCATATAAGAATCATTGAAATTAAGTTACAATTATTTGTAGTGTTATGGGTCAAATAAATTCTTTATGATTGAAGGAGTTCCACCATATCAAACATACGTGACAACAGCAATTGTTCCTGTCTTGCAATTTTACTTACCCTAAAATAAAAATTATGTATATAAGTTTAATTAAATTTACATCTTATAATAATTATAATTTATAATTTTTTATAATATTATTTGATAAAATAGAATAAAAACAAAAATTCAAAACCTATAATAATATATAAAATATTTTATAAATTAAAAAGTAATAATAAAATAACAACTAGTTTCATAAATAAAAGGTGGTCTACATTTTATTAACCTTCCTTCTAAATTTAATTGTGAATGAATAAATAATATACATAATATAAATGTTAATCTAAATTAATAATTAATTAAAATTATAAATAATAAAATTTAGGTTCAAATTATAATTATTTATAATATTATTTGATTAAATAGAATAAAAAAAAATTCAAAACCTATAATAATATATAAAATCTTTTATAAATTAAAAAGTAATAATAAAATAACAACTAGTTTGATAAATAAAAGGTGGTCTACATTTTATTAACCTTCCTTCTAAATTTAATTGTGAATGAATAAATAATATACATAATATAAATATTAATCTAAATTAATAATTAATTAAAATTATAAATAATAATATTTAGGTTCAAATTATAATTATTTATAATATTATTTAATAAAATAGAATAAAAACAAAAATTCAAAACCTATAATAATATATAAAATATTTTATAAATTAAAAAGTAATAATAAAATAACAACTAGTTTCATAAATAAAAGGTGGTCTACATTTTATTAACCTTCCTTCTAAATTTAATTGTGAATGAATAAATAATATACATAATATAAATGTTAATCTAAATTAATAATTAATTAAAATTATAAATAATAAGATTTAGTTTAAATCTCCTACTTATATGTTATGAATATGTTGTATATAAAAGGTTCCTCATTTAAAAAAGCGTTAACAATGAATTAATCTCTAAAAATCAATATATTAAAGATAGGAAATCACCACGTTAAAGATTAATGGGTATATGGTAATGATAAGAATATAAAATATTTCCATATATGTTAAAGATTAATGGGTATATGGTAATGATAAGAATATAAAATATTTCCCCATATATATATATAATAACGATCAGCAGAAAGTGGTCAAAAACTCAACTGATTATGCTAGAAAAAAAAAAGACTTATTTACTGGTTTTCGACAAGACCTGTTCACCAACGGCGTCCTGGATAATAAGAAAATCGGTGGAAAAACTGTCTAGAACGGCTCCAGTCCGCATCTCCGTGTCAAAGATTTCAATATCCTGTTTCAAAATGGCTTCTAAATATCTGTATCTCATTTTACTAGTCTGTCTCTCGGCCGTATGCATCCAACACGCTATCTCTGTCACAAATAAAAACGATAATATAAAATTTATTAGAACCAGATGAAATTTAGACTACCTCACGTCCAGAAAAAAATTGCACGCCACTCCTCTGATTGAATAATATCGTACCTGCCAACGAAGTCGCACATACTCCAACACCAACGTAAACTGTATACAGAACGTACTGAGACAACAGATTACGTTAGTCAGGAGGAATGGTTTGAGGAAATGAATGCAAGAACAAAGATAACAACCCTAAATTAGAGTAACCATCACCGAAACTAAAAGTTAGATATATTGATTTCTCCTACTGGGAAATCTGCTCTGATCATACCTTATCAACGTTTTGCCCGAGCCCGAGCCCTTCCAAAATATTACCCAAAGCCAAAACATAGACGGGGAGACCAAGGCCAGCGCCCACTGCTCCCACAGTTCCCATAAGCATAAGAACCCAATCGAAAGCATCTGCAAAAGAGAAAATGCTATAAAATGGAACACTCGTTCGAGAGTAAGCCTCCGGATTTCCCTCCATATCTGCTTTCATTTCTTCCGCTCTTTTGGGACTGGTCTCAACAGCCCCTGTCATTGTTATGCTTTCGGTAGAGGCGAAAAGCTAATACTTGTTCTAACTATTGCTGCAAAGAGTAGTGAATATCTACTACCTTGAAGATCAAATTTTCTAAGTCTCACAGATAAGCATTGACACGTGGAAGATTCAGGGAAGGTAACGTCTTGTACCATTGACATTTTTTACAAGGAGACATCTAGGAATGCATGATTGCCAGATTCTTTGACCGACTCACCAGAGTAAAAAGACAGTTTATTTCAGTCTATTTGGGTGAGAAGCATTGACACCTAGAATTTTAGGGAAGTAATTCGTGTGGGTTGAAATACAAAATTCAATGTTGTTACTCATAATACAAGTGGTATTCTTGTTAATAGGATTGAGGGCAACATCTTTTACCGTTGACATTTAAAAAAGGGTGACATATAGGAATCCATGAAAGCCAGATTCTTTGCCGGGAAAAACAGACGATTTATTTCAGTCTATTTGGCTTAGGTATTTTGATGTATTTGTTTTTTTCCTTTTATTTGGTGCTTTACCCTTGGAGATACCGTATCTTTTACCTTGTTTTGAAAAATGAATATATAAAAAACATCGAAATGATACAAACTTATATTTACGAGGTGGAGCTGCCTTGTTTTATGTGATGTTAGATTCGATTAAGATTAGTAAAGACACTAGACTGTCGAGATAGTTTTAACCCTTTATCTCTTCACAAGAAAGTGGAGTTATATATTAGCTAAGCAAACCTATTCTTATTTGTACAGATGACCGGCAACTACTTTGCAACGCGAATTTACCAAACCAAGATATATACTATGATATTCTAATAATTTAGACAATGATTGAATTTGATTATATAGAATTAAAATAGATTTTTTATTTAAATTGTTTTATAGTTATGTAATTGCTTAATGAAATTATAATAATATATCTTGATAATTATGCATTTATATTGTGTGGTCACATTTGAATTTGGATATTTGTTTTTAAAGTTGATATACATATGAAATTAAACTTGAAGGTAGGCTTAGATCTATAATATAAATACATTTGATTCATGTTTCAACATAAGTTATAGCTATAAGTTTGACTTGTGCTCTCAAGTGTCCTCATGGCTCTACAAAGTGCCTTATGGTCATGGCTTGTCCTAAACCCATGAGGCTCCTTAACAATGGTCAAATATCTTCTTATACAAGATGAGGGTGGAATTTGATCCATAATATAGTTTGAAAAATTTCTCTAGGGAATGAAAGATAATACAACCCACCAACTAAATATTAGAGTTCACCATTGGGAACTAGGATTTTGGTTTACTATGTGGAATGTCTTGCTTCTTACCCTTGTCCCATAACCCTTAGACAAATGTTAAGGTTCATTGTGTGATTTGAATTAGCATTACTCCAAAACCTTTGTAAAAATGTTAAGGGTAAACATGGAATTCAAGTTTAATTTATAATGTGAAACTCTTTACTTTCAACCATTTACCTTAATTTTTTTTGATAAAGTTTCAAGTTATCATTAAAAATATTGAATTCTTCTAATATTATGAGAATGTTGTTTTGTAAAATACCACAATAATGTTGTAATTCCGTGATTTGACTTGAGTTCATTTTGATTCTATATAACTAATTTAAAAATATCTTTTAAAATTATAAAAAGGCCTTTACTCTTATTTCCTTGTGCATAACATCACAAAAATAAAAACAAATATTTCATCAAAGAGAATCCCTAGTTCTTAAATCCCCATTCTTAGTTATTAAAAAAATAAAAAGATAAAATCCCTATGGAGTAGAAGATTGTTCTTTAGATCTAGAGAGAGAAAGAGGCCCTAGTTCTTGAAATTCCCATTTCTAGTTCTTAAAAAAGACAAAATCCATGTGGATTGGTAGAAGTTTGTTCATGTTTGGTTCACTAAAATGATATAAATGTTTGATACAATAATGGAAACCTAGTTCCTTAATTAATAGATATTATTTTATAAAGAAAAATAGAAAATAATGTGATTATTATAACGAAAGTAAATAAACAAAATAAGAAAATAATTACTTCAATAATTAAGACCATTCATCATGGTTTTATCCAAATAAATAAGAAATATAACATTCTAATAACTATTTTTTATTATAATTACCTTTAGTAATACTCCTTTGCTAATAATAGATAGTAACTAATAAATAATGAACTAAGAAAATACTACCTAGATTGTAAAACAACTTGGTATGAGTCTCTTTCTAACAGAGTAAAAATATGGATTGTGCTCAATTAAATCAACCACACAGGAATTTAGTAGAGTGTTTTCAATTAACTTGAACAATTATTGGTATATTTCATTACATTTCCACAACCAGAAGGTCCAATCACCATGAACTGGTACCAATGATTGATGAAGAAATACATAATAACTATAGATTGAAAAAAGGGCAACTATAGGCTAAAACAAAACAACTATAGATAAAAAGAAATCGAACCAGTGCTGGTTGAAAAAAAAACCAGTTCAGGCTTAAGATAAAACAACTATAGATTGAGAAAAAAAACTAACCAATGTAAGTTGAACATATATAAATATAGATTAAACATCAAACTAGCATCAATGGAAAATAGTAGAGCTGCAATTTAAAACCAGAAGTAACTCCCACTAAAAAATCAAACAATTACAACTTGGAATCAACACCAAGGCCCACTGAAAATTGAAAAATTGCTGGTTGAAAGCTGCACCAATACTCACTAAAAATCGAACAACTACAGGTTCAAAACAACAACCATCCTGGCCTCCTAGTATTCCCATCCAATCGATCCTTTCTTCTTCTTTTTTTCTTCCTAATACCTTCTCCTCCCTCCCAATTCACACATGTCCTTGCCTCTTTAATTTCCCCACATTACCTCATTTGAAAACCCTACCCTAATCGCTTGGGTGTTCCCCAACTATTTTATAGAATTCTATAAAATTTGGCTATGGAAAGGGACATATGTGACAATACCAGACCCTAAGGAAAATTACAACAACTGTAGTCTACTCTACTAGCATAATGATTTACATACAACCTAAAAAAAACTAAGCTAGAAACCCTTGGGGATTGATATGTTGATTTTCACATGGATGCCCCTGCATCAGCCTCCCTAAGTGAGAAACATTATGAGCCCCTACTCACATATATGTTGGAAAAATATATGGTTTGAAGTGAGCAAGTTCAGTTTCAGGCATCCACAAATTTTCTTCTGAACCTTTGTTTTTCCACCTTACCAGGAATTATTTGTATTCTTTGTTCCTATTTTTCTTAGTTGTTCTTTGGTCAAAAATCTTATCTATATCCTTAGGTTGTTTCTTTGGCAACTCCTTTGTCCAATCTATGATTGGTTCAATCTATTCATCTACCTTATCTACTATATTTTCTTCAACATAAGAGTACAAATCAAAAACATTAAATATTGGTGAAATATCTATACTTGGAGGTAGTTCAATTTTATAAGCATTGTTGGAAAACTTTCTAACAATTTTACATGGCCCCATATTTTTCATTTTCAGCTTGTTGTAAGTGCCTTTAGGAAACCTTTATTTTCTTAAAAACACCATTACTAAATCTCCTTCCTAAAATGATTTGACTTTTCCCTTTTTATCTGCTCTCTCCTAATATGCTTGATTACTTTGGGTAATCTTCTTGCTAATTTCTTCATGTAATTCCTTTAAATGTACAGTCATGTCTTCAGTTGCAACATTCTTTCTTTCTACTACAACCTTCACTAGATCAGTCACTTCCCTAGGTGAATTTCCATACACTACTTAGAATTAAGATCTCCCAATTGACCTATTTATTGAGTCATTGTAAGAAAATTCAGCTTGTGCTATCACCATATCCCACTACTTGGGTTTATCACCAACTAAACTCCTAAGTAGATTGCCAAGGCTTCGGTTGATAAATTTTGTTTGTCCATCCATCTAAGGATGATAAGTAGAACTGAATTCCAACTTTGTGCTCAATATGTGCTATAACATCTTCCAAAAATAACCCATGAATTTCACATCCCTATCAGTTATAATACTTCTTACAAGGGAAAAAATGTGCCATATTTCAATTTTCTTACAAGGGAAAAAATGTGCCATATTGAAAAATCTATCTATAATAACAAGAATAATGTCAAATCCTATTGGTGTTCTTGGCAACTCCAAAACAAAATCCATAATAATATATTTTCATGGACTCTCTAGAATAGGTAGTGGAGTGTACAAACTAGTATTATGTTTACAACCTTTTGCCACTTGGCATGTTATACATCTAGCCACATATTTCTCAGAATCTTTGGTGAAGTTGGGCCAGTAATATTTCTCCTTGAGTTGTGCTATTGTCTTATCTCGACCAAAGTGACCTCCAATACCGCCACCATGTGTCTCTCTAATTAGATTCTACCTCAAGGATCCTTGAGGAATGCATAATTATCTATCTCTAAACAAGAGAATTTTTATCATACCTTATGTTGAAATTCACTGCACTCTTGAAATGCTTCTCTAAAGTCATTATATTTTGCATACTGATCTTTCATTCCATCCAAACCAATACATTTAATTTGCAAAGTCTTCAACAATAAAACTCTCCTACTCAAAGGATCCACTACTTGGTTGTGATTACCTGATTTGTGCTTGAGTGTGAAGGTATAACTAGCAAGGTATTCAACCCATTTAGTTTACCTTTTGATCAACTTGCTTTGACTATTAAGATATTGCAATGCTTGGTGATCAGTGAACAAAAAAAATTCTTTTGGAAATAAATAATGCCTCCAATATTTCAATGCTTTAACTATAACATAGAGCTCTTGATCATAAACAAAGTATTTATGTTAAGCCTCATTTAAATTTTGAATGAAGTATGCAACTAGTCTTTCTTCTTGACTAAGGACAGTCCCAATGGCCTTATCACTAGCATCATAATCCACTTGAAATACTTTTGTAAAGTTTAGAATCCACAATATTGGTTGCTCAATCATCTTGTTATTCAATAATTTGAAACTAATTTAACCTCTCTTGTCTACACAAAATTCTCTTTTTGATACAAGAAGTCAAAGGTGCACATATAGAACTGAAATATCTGATGAATTTTTGAAAAAACTTGCTAAACCATAAAAACTTTTGACTTCTATGGTACTTCTTAGGCTGGGCCACTCTTTGATTGTAGCTACCTTTGTTGGGTCCATATTTAAACCATATTTGAATATCACAAATCCAAGATATGTCAATTCTAACTTACAAAATGAATATTTCTTCAATTTTATGAATAATTTTTGTTGTTGTAATTTTTCTAAAAAAACCCTCAAATGCTACAAGTGTTATTCTTTTGTCTTTCTATAGACCAAGATATCATTAAGGTAAACAAATAGAAACTTATTGAGGATTTTTTTCAACACTTTCATCACCAATCTCATAAAAGTGTTTGGTACATTGGTTAACCCGAGTGGCATAACCAACCACTCATAAAGACCATCATTTGTTCGTAATACCATATTCCACTCACCCCATTCTCTAATTCTAATTTTGTGATACCCATTCTTCAAATCTATATTAGAAAAGAAACTGGAACCACACAAATTATCTAATAGATCATCCATTATTGGGATAGGGAATCTATACCTGATAGTAATCTTGTTGATTACTCTTGAATCCATGCACATCCTCCACTCACCATATTTATTTGGAGTTAGAACAATAGGTACAACACATGGGCTCAACCTCTCTCTTATCAACCAACTTTCTAGAAAATCCTTGACTTGCTTATTCAACTCCATTGTTCACATCGAATCCATCCTATGGGGTGCTTTATTCAACAAATTGGCTCTTTGAATTATGTCCATTTGATGAGAAATATATCTCACTAGTGGTAGACCAGCTGACATATCTTCATCTACCATAATGCTCTCATAGTCCTTAAATATTGTTGTAATCTCTTTAGGCACTTCCTCTTATTTTTTCTACTCCTTGGGAAAAATTACATAACACACATGTGCTTTTTTACCTCAACAAGGAATTTATTTGCTCCCAATAGTACTAATCCACTTCTAACTTTAGCATGGGAAGTCTTCAAAGGTTTGAACAACCACTTCTTCCCATATTTGATCACTGTAACATGGTTTTTCTATCCATCATGTAGAGCACTCCTATCATAATGCCATGGATTTCCTAGTAGTAGATAACAAGCATCCATTGGAATGGAATCACACCACACTTGATTTGTGTATCCCATTCTCTCAAAAGAGACTTTGAAACATTGATTCATCAACACTTCATGACCCTTGTTTAGACATGAAAATATGTATGGTTTTATATTTGTAAAAGAAGGCAATGATAATTTTTCTACCATGTATGTGGAAACCAAATTATCTATGTTGCCACCATCTATAATAACATCACAAAAATTACCATCGTATTTTAACTTTATATGGAAAATGCTCTTCCTTTACCATGGTTAAGCATTATTTTAATCTACCATGAGGACTCTAATTATCATCAGTTATTCACTAGCACTACAAGAAGTCCTATAATTTGATTTTTCTTCATTGCTCTCTTCACCTTCAGCCACATTAACTCTATTTTTAACTTACTTATTGGCTTTACACTCAGGAGACTTGTGACCTTGCTTTCCATAGTTGTAGCATGTGTCTATGAAATTTGAAGACCTCTCTTGATCTCCATAAAAATTTCCCTTACCTTTACCATACCGATACTTTTATTTTGCTTCGCTTACTTTAAAATCATTAGTTATCCTTGATTTGTATTATTACCTTTTGCCTTCCCATTTCCTTTAGAGAATTGGGCAGAATTTATATTAAGCTTTTCTTCAACCTTAACAACATATTGATAGGCATATTCCATTGTATTAACACTCAACATACTTAGTTCATCTTGAATGGAGAGCTTTAAACCATTAACATACCTTGATACAACCACTTTAGTAGGTTCAAAGTATCTTGTTCTAATGACTAGTCTTTGGAATTATTCACTGTAATCGTTTACACTATTCTCTATTTATCTCAAATTCTAAACTTTCTTCAACAATGAGAGCTCATAGTCCTTAGGCAATAATTGTTTCTTCAACAACTTTACCATTATGTTTAAAGTCTTGATTTTGGTTTTTTATTTAGATGCTCTTTATTTTTGGACCTACTTGTGTAGACACCTAAAACATGTCATGTTTAGGATAACTACTAACATGGGCATATTCCTAGGCCATGTGACTAAACCTTAGACTTTCCAAGTATCAAAAGTGGTTCTCACCACTCATCTGAGGTAGTCTTAGCCCATCCAATCTTGGCCGTTGTAAACCAGGGTGGTTAGATCCAAGCCACTCAAGCTCAGAGTGGCAAAAATTTAGTTGTTTAAGATGACAATGGCCAAACCTTAGTCATCGGGGATGACAACGACTAAGCCATAAAAGCAAATTGTCGATAAATTGACTCATCAGGGTGAAATCCAAACGGGCCAAATGGTTAAAATTTAGACTTTAGTTAAACATAGAAAAATAAAAGCTTCTCATGCTAACATTTAGTACGCATGAGGGATTCCATATTAGGTTTTTGAACATAGACCTAGGGCTTCACACACTTTAAAAGGTGCAAGCCTAAGAGCACCAAGGGATCACAAATTGAACAAAATAGGTCATTGAGGAGAGCTTTTGAGATTTGGAGAGCTTCCCTTGGAGATCACTTTTATAGGGAAGCCCTGTTGGATTGGAGAGCATATTGGAGCATCTTCAAGGAGAAACAAAGTGCTAGCCGATCAAGGGTTTAACACATATAGGATATTCAAAACATTGAGAAAATCAACCACCATTTCAACATCAGATACAAGCTTTGATCCATAGCCTTGGAGCAAAGTAGGCAAGTTGCACTTTAGCAGCCATTTTCTTGGACAGTGGCTCACGGGACTAACTTAGAAATTAGTTTTTTATTATTATTTCTTCATGTCTTCATATCATTAGCATATATTTACTTCATTTATTTGATTTCATAGAACTAGTTTTATTTTATTTTTATTAAGCTCATTCATTTCTAACAACCTCATCCAGGGAGGCAATCTTGGATATCTAAGCATGTTTTGTTGTTTCATTGCTCATAGGGCCACAGGTTCATTGGATAAATCCACAACATACGAAAGTAAGAGGATCCCTCCAGGAATCAGGCCTAGAGAAGGAGGCATTTGTAAGCCCTCATACATTTTCGTGTGCATCACTAGGAAGCCTATAAAAGTGCATCCCCTTTGTGAGGGAATATTTTATACACCAGCTACCCTCTTTGTGTATAAAATCATGTATCAAATGAAGGTTATCCCTTAGAGGGATTCATATGTAATCGGATCTTGGAAATATCAATACAAAAGCATTCATTCATTTGTTTTTTGCATTTTAGTTATATTTGCTTTGTCCATTTAATTTAATGCATGTTTAACATTAAATAATTCAATTAAAATGTAAGTAGAGTAGCTAGTGGATGGCACGCTGCTTCCCCGGGGTTGCTATAGATGGCAATCATGATGGGAATCCTACCTAATTATTTAGTTGACTCAGGTTTTATGTGCAGGTTTAGCTGCTCTGATCTAGAGTAGCCCACAGCCTTAGCTGCTCTTGCTAATAGTGTCTAGAAATCAGTCGCTCTGAGCGATAGAAACCAGAACTAGAGTGCAGTAGAGGATAGAACCTTTGTTCTTTGATCTAGATTAAAGGTTGGTATACCTTTTATGATGCTTTATGGTTTTCTTTCTGCTTCTATTTTCTTAAAAACAATGAAAATTAAGACATATTTCGATTTGGGAAATTGAAAGAATGAAAAAGAAAGAATTTGCATCTTCTAAATCTTAGGGTTTCTTTTAGGTTTCCACTAGGCGTTTCTAGGAATAGCGGCTTATGCTTGTGAAGTTCACCCTAGAATACAATGTGCTAGAAACTATGTGTTTGTTTGCTTGCTTTGAGGCCTTTCTAGAGGCCATATTTGCACCTAATAGAGTGCATCCATTAATATCATAGTAGCTATGCATATTTCTAAAAATTGAAACGTATTTTGCATTAGGCATATAGGAAAGAGTCATTGCTACTGTATGATGCATTTTTATTTATGTAAACTTAAAATTAACCCCCCCCACACACGCATATCTTAAAAATTAGGAGTTGGATTTCATCACCAATCCTCAATTTAGTTCGGTGATGTTGGCATTCATCTCCTTCCACCAATTTTTCCCCTAGAGTTTCCTAGAAATAATTTTAGGAACTTACTTATAGTGGTACTAAGTTACTTGTGTTCAAACTGTCTCCCACTATTGGAACAATCATCGGTTCAGAGTGGAAGAGCTAGGAGAAACCCCCACTAGGATTTAAGTGGTGTACCCTAGTCTCTTTTGAGAAATTATGTTTTTCATGAGTGTTCTTGATTATCACTATGGGTGAGTCTCCTCATTCTCAATCCAAAACAAGAGCAAGAAATGAGAAACAACAAATCATCAAAATATAGCAAACAATTTAGGGCACACTTAAATTGGTAATCAAGATAAAAATTTGCTTGATATTTTTTGGGTATAGTAAATTGCAACACAAAAGCTAAATTCCCAAAAATAATGGTCAAAACAAGAAGTAAACATCCTTGGTCTAATATTGAGGGAGAATCTGTAGAAACACATACTCATAGGCAAAGTCGTAGTCACATTGGAAGATCCACTCACAAGATCGTGAGACGCAGTTCCATGAGTCTTAGGGGTGATAACTTAACCCTTGGGGGTTCTCCTTGAGAAACTCCAAATAGGGAGAAACATCATGGAAATACATAACGTAAACACAAAGGGGCCTCATGGCCATCATCATCAAGGAGACATGAGGAAACCTCAAGGGCTTCCTCCAAAAACATAGAAACTTCTCAAAGAAATGAGGAGGCCTCAAGGGCTTCCTCCCCACATGGACATAATAGAGGTTCTAAAACCCATTATTCACACATAGATGATGAGTCAACCATGACTCCATCCACATGGAGAAATAGGGTAACCAAAAAATATTCATCATCAAAGGGACACACAGGGGTTACAACATCCCAACATTCACATGAGATATTTAGAATAGATCAACCCACTAAGGGGCATGAAACTAGAGATACATATAGTTATAGACATCAGATAGAAGATATCCTTCACGTAAGAGGAAGGACTCCAATAGACTATGACCTCATTGGAATAAATGTCACCCCACGAGATTAGCCATGGAAAACAAGATAGTTAGATGATTTGGATCAGATTTATTTGAGGCTAGCTCCCAAAACCGTAGCCACAAGGAATTTTGCATCTGGAAGTTCACAAACCGTAACTTCTAATCCCACTTCTAAAGTTGGGAGTGCTTCAGGACGAACCCATAGTAAACATACATAGTTTTATCATAGAGACACTCAACAATACATTGAACAAGTTACATTATCTAGCAAGATCAAAGAATTAGCAAAAACCTCTTCAAGGAATATGTGAATCAAAACCACTAGAACATGATCAGATAAGCAAGAGTCTTCTATGTCAACACAAGTTAACCACATGCGATGGCTAGAAAATACCTTGTGCAAAGAGTGAGAGATTGTAGAAGATCTCAAACATGACAAACAAAGAGAAAGGATTTTACGCCAACATGAGAAAAATTTAAGAGAGCAAGCTGAGCAGCTAGATCGTACCAAACAACAAACAAATGGAAATGATCATCAAAGATATCAACGTGTTAACTCACCAAGAGAGGGGCACACTAGATAAGAAGGAAACCCACAATAAAACCATCCTCAAAATTATGAGTGAAGTCCAACTGGTGGAGAAAGGGTAAACCTAGTAGAGTAGGATGAGACACATCATGAATCCCCTCATAGGAGGGAAAAAAATATAACAAATCAAGTGGATAGAGGATTACCTCCATTGCCACTACGAGGGGGCCTACAATAAGAGGAACTCCTCACTTCAAAGGTATTCCAAGTGCTCACTAAAAATATGAAGTCCTTTGAGAAACAAGAGATGGTTGGGAACAAACCAATATTGAGCAAAATACACAACCAACCGTTGTGCCCATCAGTTCCTAACCCTACATATCCTAAGAATTTTTAGAAGCCTAGGTTGGATTAAGGGTGAAGAGGATGCACAAGACCATGTTACAAATTTCATAAATGCTTGTTTTCACCTTGAATATAATGATGCTCTTATCCTAAGGACATTCATTATGAAATTTTCAAGTGCTGCCACCCAATGGTTCAACCAACTGCCCAAGCATAGCATATCCAGTTTTGTACAACTAGTAAATGCTTTCCTAAAATGTTTATCCTTTGGTGCTAAGATGAAGGTCAACATTTTAGACTTGGCCAATTTGAAACATTATGATGATGAGCCAGTAATGGATTATGGGAATAGATGAAGAAAAGTCATGGTAAAATTATCATTCTCCATCCCCACATAAGAGATTGTCCGAATGTTCACCAAGAGTTGTTCCAAACATGTTTCCCTCTTGCTACAAATTCAAAAATAACCCTCATTTTAATAAGCCTTGGAATAGGCCAAACTCATCGAGGAATAAAAGTATATGAGGGAACCATCAAACTCTAAACCAAGAATGAGAGAAACAAAAATGATAAAAATGGAAAATACAAGTAGAAGCAGGCAAACCCTTCTCCAGTTAATCAAGTGGTATTAGCTGCACCTAAGGATGGAATTATGCAGCAACCCTAGAATTATCAAGCGTAGCCTCCACCAGTAAATTATGATCAAAATAACAATCAAGGGTGAAACAGAGAATGCAAACCCCCTCACTATTTTACACCATTGACAAAATCAATGTAATCAATCTTCAACCAATTGAGTGAGGTGGGAAATATCAAGTTATCTGATATACCTCTCATATATCCCAACCATCCTAAGCCAAAAATTTATAGGGAAGATCAATTTTACCCTTATCATAGGATACTAGGGCATAACATTGATGTTTGTGTTGGTTTCAAGCACCAGATATAAAACATGATTGAGGCGGGAGAACTTAAATTTGACAACCCATTAGCTCTAGATAACATAGATATGGGCATATACAAAAATACGCTTCTAAACCATGAGGTCCCTAGAGGGCAAGGGGCCCAATTCAATCAGGTCTGAATTGATATGCCTACCCATGGGTGCATTGGAATGGTTGAAATTATCAAAGTACCAACTAGGATGGAGTGGTATGGTCAACCACAACCTCCTATAGCTCCCATTAATGTCCCCATAGCACCTAGGTATAGGCAGGGGTAAAACAACCTTCTAGGTCCACCAACCCAATCTATGGAAACTATTTCGAGTAGACTTGATAAAAACTTACAAATGACTTCGGGCAAGCTATCTATCTATGAGCTCATACAACAGTTCCCGAAGCACAAGGAAACCTTGATGGAGATTTTAAGGTCAATTGAGCTCCAACCACAAGATCCAAATGTATTCACTCATTTTGTGGGACAAGTACAAGAATGCCAAGAACCTATAATTTAGTTTTATGATTAGGATATTAAGATAGCACCTACTACATTACCAGACCCTTCGCTACACATTATGGTATCAATTAATGATTTAACTTTTAAGCGGGTCTTGATCGATATAAATTCTTGAATAAACATCATCACAACAATAGTAATACAACACCTTAATATCCCCACGTCCAATATCTTTTTGAGAGCCTACATATTAAGGGCTTTCAATGATGCTTTATGCAGTACTATAAGAATGATAGCCCTACCTATAAAGGTGGGGCATAAGACCATCCCCGTGATGTGTCATGTCTTGTAATGGGCCATGCAATACAACATCCTCTTAGGATGACCTTGGATAAGGGACATGAAGTGTGTTCCTTCAATCTTACACCAATGTGTCAAGTATGTGCATGATAACAAAGTCTATATGGTGTTGGATGATGAAGAGCCATTCAAATATATTCATAAGGTGGATTGTCTAGGAGAATTTGTGAATATATCCATAAGGTGGATTGTCTAGGAGAATTTGTGATTCCTTATGCCCACTTGTATGTAGGACCTTCATCTCCATCTATGCAACTGAATGATAAAGAAAAAGGGGTACAAAAGGACCCATCTACATCAACACCTCATCTTGTGCCCAACTTGACTAATGCTTCTAAGAGACCATCAACGTCTAAGCCAAAAGACAATCAGAAGCTAAAGGCACCCTTATTTGAGGAAAGAAAGCTCAAGGAAGTGCTAACCATAGCCATTGAGAAAATTCCAAGTCCCATGGAAGAAGATGATATCTAGGATCAACCTGAGGAGATACTACAACCCACTTCGCTAGAATCATTTGTAGGATCATCCACATCACATGCAACTATACACTTGGCAAGTATAGGGATAGGAGAGTATCTTGTACAAAACATAACATTCACACCCATCATAGAGTCTACACAAGACATGGGATGGCCAAAATATCTAAGACCACCAGTGGAAATAGTGGTTCCACTCAAAATCCCTCCTAACCAGATAAACTTTATCTACGCTATATTAGACTACACCCATAAGTCTATTGATGAAGAAGAGGAAAATGACAAACTATTCACTATTAATATGCATTACCTCTCTAATATTGAATTTTCTCTAAGCTACTTCAAACGTTTCCATTGGTATGGTTACGATCTTGGTATATACAAGAAGGGGTGTAGGCGACCATTTGAACCGTAATACTAGCTTCCCACTGATAGGTTTGGGTTAGGCTATCACATCAGAGGTCGGTATGACTCTCTAGTAGCAACCTTGGATAGATT
>JAQPPZ010014823.1:0-13229 GCA_028583015.1 Wollemia nobilis
CCCAATTCATAAGTTTGGTGGCTGTGAAATTCATGAAGGTGAGGTGCCTTTGGAACGATGACCACAGGTGCAGGGCTTTGAATTTGAATAATCAAAGGCAATCCCACAGGCATTTCTCACTTAAAAGGTAAACGAATTAGATATCAAATGGTCAAACAAGCCGAAATCAAAATTTTGTGTTAAAAAGTCTTCTTGTACAAGCTGCTGTTTTGACATGGACTATCATAAATAAATATCAATGTTTTCAAGTCCTTTTAGTATAGTGTTGCCTACTTTTTTTGTGTATTAAACTTGGGAACCTGAAAATTTTGTAGATGATACAAGTATAGGCTTTCCGAAGCTTTCTGGTCATGAATATTGAAACTACTTGGTCAAATTTAGCGCGCTGATTAATTTAAATGTACTGTTTCGTCAACCATGAGGAATGACTTCGACCATGCTGAATGCACATGCTAAATTCCAGCAACTTGAAGAATATAATTTTCCTCTTCCTCTTTCTTATATATATACATTGGCACCCATTTGCATTTCATCCACTTCAATTCAGGTCAGAACTAATTGTCTTTTCCTCTCTTGTGCCCATCAATTCTCCCTAGAATTATCATAGAGCTATTTTGTGCTGAAAACTAGACCAGTTGAAGATAATCAACTATTGTCATGGGTAGAAGTAGTTGTTTAATCATGAAGCCGGCCTTGCTGCTGCTTATTTTGAGCACAGTTGTATTACATATTCAACCTGCGGATGCAAGTCGAATCCTTAAGCGAAAACCAGAGCCGAATATGCATTTCTCTGATCTTGTTTTTCTCTATGGAGACTGCAATGAGATTAAAAGTGACGTGGCCCATCCAGGCCCCAAGCCTAATATACAGCTGGTCCAGCGCCTATCCAGATCTAAGGACAACCCCGAAATCGGTCACATGCAGCTGATACGTCCTCGTGACATTATCACTACATTGAAGAACAAACTCCCTTCTGGCCCAAGTCCGGGAGTAGGTCACGCATATATTAACGCAGGACCTGTGAAGGCTATTTGGAGGGCAAGCATACTCAAGAATAAACTGCCTTCTGGTCCGAGTCCGGGAGTAGGCCACAAATAATGTGCTGAGAAGGTGAATGTATGAAACGGAAGCGGATTTGGAGCAGTGTTGGATGCCAAAGTTCAATTGAGATGTGTTGTGATATTTTGTAAAGGTGTCGCCGAGACAACGAACAGATCTCTGCAATATAGATACTAAAACCTCCGGAGTTAAATGAATATTTTCCATTTCATTTTGATTTGAGCGCTTCCGCTGTTAACTCAGTGAATTCGATCTCACATGTTTGCTGCACTAATTATTGTTGAAAATGAACGTGGTATATTTGTAAAAGTCAAAATAAAATAAAATTAATAAATAAAAATCAAATTCATATTCTATAAATTTGAAAAATATACAAACCATAAAACAATTATATAATCAAAAGTTACAACTAGGAAGCTTAAGATAAAGTTATGTAGCACTTTTATGGTTACTTTATAAGCAACATCATAAAATCTCAATTCATAAATGTAAAAATATTTTTAGGAGAGTGATTTTTGATACATTTATGTATATCTTATTAGTCAATTCATAAATGTAATTTTTTTTAGGAGAGGGCTTTTTGATACTCATGTTAAATACACCCTTAAAACCTTTTAAGATAATTATTTATAACTAATCTTATCTTTTGTCTATTAATCTATGGTGAAATTTCCTAAATAAATACATTTTAAAATGAATATAACACATAATTTGAAATCACTATTTTTTCTTTTATAGATAGAGATATAGATATATCTTAATACTTTTATCAATATAAATATTGCATCTTAAATGATATTTATACTTTATTTGCTCTTATCCACAAAAGTTTCTTTTCATAATAAAGAAGAATTAATGTGATCAATATAACATTGTTGAAAGAACTATATTTATTGCATGAACATTTTCATCTCATGAATTCCATGCTCCTTCAATTTAGTATTTATATTTTATACCCATTTTATATATACACCCATGCACATACTTAAATACTAGTTTTACTATATTCATTAAATATTAAATAAGAGATTACTTTATAAGTTCAATGTTCCTTTTTAGATTTTAAATTCATTTTGACTACTATTATTTGATTGCATTACTTTTTTTAATTATTATTAGATATAGAAGGGGTTTTGAAATGGTCCCTGAACCTTTTACAATATGAGAAGCCCTACAAAACTTGACTTAAGACCAGGAATACAGGGACAAGAATAACTATAAAGCACTACAACTAACTACCCATCACTAAGTGAACTAGCTACAACTTATGTAAGAAATAAAATTAGAACAACATTGGTGAGCTTTAGAAAAAACAAACACTGGGTATACATCCCAAGTCCACAAAAACATTAAATACCAAAAACCACATACTTAAAATTTGAAATAGCAACCAATAGCACATATACTACACTGAAACACCACATTATTAAAATTTGAAATAGCAACCGATAACACATATACTACACTAAAACACCACCGACTCTACCAATTTTGAGAGAAGAGCTATAGAGATAATAGAGAAGAAAACTCCAACCCTCCCTAGCTCAGAATAAATAAAATTCGATATTTGCAAAATCTAAAAATCTTCTACATCCACAAAATGATCTAAAATTTGAATAAAACTAGAAATAATCCAAAGTTAATCATTGAGAAGGAAAATCCAACCCTTCCCGACTTAGAATAAATAAACTCCAACATTTACAAAATCAAAAAATCTTTTAGATCAACAAAATGACCCAACATTCGAATAAAAATAGAAATACTCCAAAGTTAATAACTGAGAAGGAAAATCCAACCCTCCATGGATCATAATAAATGAACTCCAACATTTGTAAAATCTAAAAAAAATGGATCCACAAAATGATCCAACATCTTAATAAAACTAGAAATACTCCAAAATTAATAACTGAGAAGGAAACTTCAACCCTCCTTGACTCATAATAAATAAAATCCAACGTATACAAAGTTTAAAAATATTTTTGATCCACAAAATGACCCAATATTTAAATAAAACTAGAAATATTCCAAAGTTAATAACTGAGAAGGAAACTCCAACCCTCCCTGGCTCATAATCAACAAACTTGAGCATCTACAAAGTCTAAAAAACTTTTGGATCCACAAAATGATCCAACATCTGAATAAAACTAGAAATACTCCAAATTTAATAATTGAGAAGTAAACTCCAACCCTCCCTGGCTTAGAAAAAATAAACTCCAACATCTACAAATCTAAAACCTTTTGGATCAATAAAATGATGCAACGTCTGAATAAAACTAGAAATAATCCAAAGTTAATAACTACGAAGGAAACTCCAACCTTCCCCATATCAGAATAGATAAAATTTAACATTTACAAAATCTAAAAAACTTATAGATCCAAAAAATGATCCAACATCTGACAAAGTTAATAATTGAGAAGGAAAATCCAACCCTCTATGGCTGAGAATAAATAAACATCAACATCTACAAAACCATAAAAAGAGTTTAAGTTATGGGTTTTGGTGACATATTTCTTACCTCCTAAAGCCACTAAGGTTTGTTGGAAAAATACTTCTATTTTAAGTTGATTAACTCCCACATATTTTCCCATCTCTTATTTTAGGATTGTTTAGGATCCATCAACAATTTTTGAAGAACACAAGCTTATACTGAGAGGAGGGGTGAATAGTATAAAAAAACTTGTTGCTTTTCTTTCCCAATCAATATTATGCAATGTATCAATAGCAATATAAACAACAATAGTCAAAGCAATACATAAATAACCACATACAATAGAGACACCAATTTAACGTGGTTCACCCAATGTGGGCTACTCCACGGAGAAAATCTTTCACTAAATTTTTTTCAATCAATATCTTGGGAATCCTTTCCCTATTAAAATATTTATGAACCTCTGTCCAAAGGATATACCAATATCCTAATCAAGTTTATGGATCTCTATGCACAAGAGAACTCCTTTCTCCTCTGCTCTGGCTAGTGATCTTCTAGAATAACTGCTACCTCCATTGTATTGGCTAATGGATCTCTATCCACTGAAGACTCATATCCTCGCTCAGAAGACTTGTCCTCACTACCCTGGCTAATGGATCTATATCCACTAGAGACTGTCATCCTCTATACTCTGTCACCTCCAAAGCTTGCTTTTTGCTCTGTCTCAAATCTACACTAAACACAATCCTCTAGTCTAGAATAAATATTCTTAATCTCTATTTTTGGTCTCACACAAACCTATCCTCAAATTTCCACCAAACTCTATCCTCAAATATGCACTAAACATAGTCCTTTAGTCTAGCACAAATTTATTCTCAATATCCGTCCTCAAGCCTTAACACAAAGCTTAACAATCACAAATCAACTCTTCTAGATCTGCCCCAAACCTTAACTCAAGGTTCAAACAAATAAATCAATCAACTCTACTCTCAAGTCTTCTCAAAGACTTATCTTAAATTTTCCTTTTAAGCTCCCACAAAAGCTCACACTAACTGTCCAAAAGCTTTCTCTAGAACTTATTCAATCTGCTCAACAATATTTATCCTCAAATCTGTGTTGTAAGCTTCCACAAAAGCTCACATTAATCTATCCACAAGTCTTCTCAAATACTTACCTCAAATCTGCTCAACAAGTCCTCACTAGAACTTGTCTAATCTGCTCAATAATATCTGTCCTCAAATTTGTATTGTAAGCTTCCACAAAATCTCACACAAATCTATCCAGAATTCTTCTCAAATACTTACCTCAAAAATACTCAACAAGTCCTCACTATAACTTGTCCAATCTCATAGAAACATATAGAGAATTGTTAGAGACTCAATATGCTTCACACTCACCACAATGCTCAATTACTTTCAATATTTATTTTTACCACAAAAACATATAGAGAATTGTTAGAGACTCAATATGCTTCACACTCACCACAATGCTCAATTACTTTTAATCTTTATTTTTACCACAGAAACATATAGAGAATTATTAGAGACTCAAAATGCTTCACACTCACCACAATGCTCAATTACTTTCAATATTTATTTTTACCACATAAACATATAGAGAATTGTTAGAGACTCAATATGCTTCACACTCACAACAATGCTCAATTACTTTTAATCTTTATTTTTACCATAGAAATATATAGAGAATTGTTAGAGACTCAATATGCTTCACACTCACCACAATGCTCAATTACTTTCAATATTTATTTTTACCACATAAACATATAGAGAATTTTTAGAGACTCAATATGTTTCACATTCACCACAACACTCAACCTCTTTCTCAAATCAATTTAGAATATAGAACAATTTATTTCACAGAACTTGAACTATCACTTCAACACATCCACTTGACTAGGCTCAACCAACTCTACTTAACCAATCACTCAATGAAATAATCCTTGCTCACAAACCCTAGTATAAACATATGAACACTCACTCAATTATTTCCAACAATGCTTATCAAATAATCTCACATAACAATGATACTCGTGATATTTACAAATCCTAGTTCAAGTTATTCACTCAACCAATCACTTCAACAAAATTTTTTATCAAGTGATCCTCACATAAAAATTATACTCATGATCTTTTACAACTTCACATAACAATGACATTCACATACTTTCACAAACCCTGGCTCAAGATAGCTCAATATTTCCAACAATTCTTATAAAATAAGGTTTTTATCATTAATTCTTACTCAAAAAATTCTTCAATAATCAACCTCAACAATGCTTATCAAACAATCCTTTTCACTCCAAATTAGCATTCACAAAATCCAACAATCACTCACTAGGAATATGTGCCCATACCTTTTTACTTGATGTAGAAGTGCCCTTCAAAACCTGTCTCAATCACATTTTTCTTCTTTGCCAATTTTAATGGTTAGATGACAAAATATCACCCTAACACTCTCAAAATATTTCCTCAATTACAAAATAATCAAACTCAAATACACCTTATTACTCCTTCTTGAAATTAGCAATCATCCAGTCACACATAAAAATAATTACTCAATTACTCCTTATAATATCCAATTTTAATTAATCAATCTCCAAAAATTAACCTTTCAAAATAATATTTGCCTACCCTTTTATCTCCCTCAAAATACTCAATATCCAAATTAATTCAAGAAAAAATTAAACTTTATAACCATAAAAAATATTTTATTTTTCTCAACCTTAGCACATCCGAAATAATAAAGTGACCAACACAAATGACATCAGTGCATACCTTAATATTATCAAAAGGCCTCGATGGGTTTTGAACGTGAGACCACTCCCCGTTGAGCACCTTATCAAGGTGCAAGCCCACCATGTGGGCTAGGTGATTCCACAGGGAATAGAAGGCACAAGCCTCCCTTTATCTCTTCGTTCGGTGTTACTCAAAAAATAAACACTTCCCTCTCTTGCTTGTAAAATGAACCCAACGGAATTCGAACCCTGCACACCTTGCCTACCACATGACTTAGAACTATCCACCATTACCAACTATGCTATACAACACTGTACGAGGTAAGAGAATCCTCACTCCTATTTATTCATGCTTTTGCCATCAAAGATATTTCAAACACATGCAGTGACTTGCAGTCCATGTCTTTGGAAGGCGTGCTGTGTTTTTTGGTGTCTTTGCCCTGGAGTATTCTTTTCGAGGAAGCAAGAAATTTATCCATTTTTTCATTGCCTTATTTGTCATTGAGTACCAAACGGAATCCTCATGGAGGTAGCAGGAATGTTGATGATAACGGAGAGTTCGAGCACCCGAAAAGCTCATGATTTTTTATCTAGCTGTATCACAAAATTACCAAATACTTTAACCATTTTTTGCATACTGAACGACGTGGCATTTGTTGCTACGTGTAGTCTCTACTAGAATATTTTAAACATAGAGGATGTGTGGAAGGGGACTTGCTTGCTTGCAGTGTTGTTGAGGCCTATGGATTGGTTGTGGGAGACCATGAAGGAAGTTTATGATGATTGGCAACTATTTTTTTTTTGCGGCCACTATTTTATATTAACATTTGGTTGCCTTTTGTTTGAAAACCTTGCTAGAAAATTTGATTTACGTTGCCTTTTAGCAACCCTGTGATTAGAGCTTGCGGGTCTAATTTGTAATATTCTCATAATTTGGAGCATAGATTAATCCCGATTCAGTCAACTCTACCGCACAGATCTCAGCCCGAGGGTGGCAAGGGTTTTTTAAGTTTCATGTTGCACACTAGGAGTTTTTCATTCATTTTAGTTAGCATCGTTGTGCTAAGAAATTTTTGTTGCTGCAGCGCAATATCGATCAATAGTTTGAAATTTTTTTGGCAAAACATTCTTTTGTTTCCTGTTGAATATCCTCCATGTGAAACTCCGTTCGTTCGGCTTCGAAATTTGGGGCATCCACCACTCGTGATCTCCATTGATGAGAAATTGCACTTAATTGATTTTCTCAAAAATCATAATTCTTTTTTAAAAAATGATGCATTCTATTCTTAAATGGGGTCAAAGGGTTTTTTATTTAAATAGTGGGCCCATATATATTTTTTTAAGAAGGGATGAACATATATTATTAAAGAGATAATGGGCTCATGTAAAACAAAGGGGGGCTTGGACTTTGTTTTAAAAAGGATATGGGTCCACGTATATGTTTCCCTAAAATAAAAAAAGGGGACCTCTTCACCCACTAAAAAAAAAAATCTTCTAAAGCCTTTATTTAATTTATTGTAAAGGGTGAAGAAGGGATATAACCATTCTCCACATGATTTTTTCAATATATTTTCAATGGAAAAGGTTTAAAAAAAACCATTTTTATTCCAATTTTTTTGGAATATTTCTTTGTGAAGAAAATAAGACTTGTTATTTTCCTACAAAAAAGGCCACATTTACACCCAATAATTGGGTATTTATAGTCGTAAGAATTTGTTTTCCAAGATAGACACAATGATGATGTCCATTTTCCATTTTGAGGCACTTTAACCTATTTTTTAGTCTCAAAGATATTGTATCATGGAGTGCATTCTCGGTTGAAACCGACACTCCCAACAATGATGCCCTTATTTTGTTGTTTGTCCTTTTTTGGACCTTGTTAACAACACATTGTGTTCATATAGGTGTAAACCACTACTTATGCTTGTGGAATTACTTTGGACTACCCTTCAATTTTTGTGGTTCTTTCTCCATCCTATCTTCACACTCTTTTTTGTGAGACACTTTGGTTTCAAGGGTGTTTTCTTTGGTGAACCTTTTTCATAGTTCACATGCAGTAGTCTCAGAGTATAATTTAATTTCTATGATGAGTCTCTAATTTTTTGAGACATTTGATGGGTCCTTTGCAGGATTATTGAAGAAATTTATCTTTGGGGGGTTGAAGATGACATCTTCCTTCCTCTCAATCCTCCATGCACATATTCCTTCTTCTTCTATTCAAGTAGGTGGTTTTCTCCCTTCATTCAACAAATATTTTTTACCACATATTGTACATGAGTACCTTATCAAGCCTTGTTGCCAGGACTCATACTTGTGGATATGCCACTTATTTTGTTGTTTTTCCATAAATTTTGGACCTTGTTATCAACCCATTGTGTTCATATAGGTGGAAACCACATACTCATGTTTGTGGAGTCATTTTTGGACTAACCTTGCAATTTTTATGGTTCTTTCTCCATTTTATCTTCACACTCTTTTTTTGTGAAACACTTTGGTTTTATGGGAATTTTTATTTAGTGATATTTATTCCTTTTGATCACACAATGTACATGATTACCTTATCAGGACTTGCTGTCGAGACTCATTTCTATGGCTTACCATCTCTATTGTACATGAGTACCTTATCAAGCCTTATTGTCGGGACTCATCTTCTATAAATATGCCACGCCTTGTTTATTCCTTTTTTCACTTACCCCTACTATCACTTAAGGGGGATGTTAGAGTATCTTGATGCATAGAGGTTATCAAATCTCTCTTATCACGTCTTGTCTTCTTGGAAGATGGTATTTTCCCAAATGTTTTTTTACCATCTCTCATATATAGATTACATTGTACATGAGTACCTCATCAGGCCCAGTTGTCGGGACTCATTTCTTTTTTGTTCAATGAGGACAATCTTCACCATTCGAAGACATACCTCTTCCTTTTTTAAATATGGTTTTTCCCATGTGGTTTTTCACCATATCTCATTTATGTAATAACATAGCACATGAGTACCTCATCAAGCCCAATTACCAGGACTCATATTTTTTTAGGATAATCTTCACCATATGAAGACATGCCTCTTCTTTTTTATTTTTTGATAGATTTTTTTTTCCATGGGGTTTTACCATCTCTTCAAAAATAATCATTGTATATGAGTACCTCATCAGGCCCTGTTGTCGGGACTCATTTGTTAAATTCACCCCTAGTATCACTTAAGGGGGATTTCTTTTTTGTTCAATGAGGACAATCTTCACCATCCGAAGACATGCCTCTTCCTATTTGAAATATAGTTTTTCCCATGCGTACCTCATCAAGACCTCATCAAGCCCAATTTTCGAGACTCATTTTTCTTTTAGGACAATCTTCGCCATACGAAGACATGCCTCTTCTTTTTTATTTTTTGATAGATGGTTTTTTCCCATGGGGTTTTACCATCTCTTCAAAAAGAAACATTGTACATGAGTACCTCATTAGGCCCAGTTTTTGGGACTCATTTTTCTTTGAGGACAATATTCACCATATGAAGACATGCCTCTTATTTTTTATTTTTTGATAGATGGTTTTTTCCCATGGGGTTTTACCATCTCTTCAAAAAGAAACATTGTACATGAGTACCTCATCAGGCCCTATTGCTGGGACTCATTTGTTAAATTAAACCCTAGTATAACTTAAGGGGGGTTTTCAGAATAAATAATTATTCTCTTAAGTTCTACTAGGATAGACTTACTTGAGTTACCACTCTTCTATGAGTCAGGTGAACTCTCAATGATTTTATGATTTATTGTAATCCAACGACTCTCAATGATCAACTTTACTATTTATACAAAGTTAATCCATGAAATAAATCAATGAAGCATTTCATTTTCTAACAATACAAAGTGGAAAGACTATTTACACCTAGTAGAATTTGCATACAATAATAGTTATCATGCATAACTAGGTATGATATATTTTGAAGCCCTATATGAAATAAGGTGCAAAATTTTATTATCTTAGGATAATATGGAAGATAAGGTAGTGATCGAGATGGAAAATATAAAATAAATGAAATATTAATTAAAAAGAATTTAGTGAAAGCTGAAAGAACCTACAGATCACCAAAAGAGCTATGTGGACCTCAAAATAACATCGAGAGAATATTATCTAGGGGACATAGTGTTCTTAAGGGTGAAGCCAAATAAAATTCTATAAAATCTTCTAAACTTGATCCAAGATATGTGGGTCCATTTGAGATTGTGGGTAATATAAGCCTTGTTGCATATAAACTTGCTCTGCCACCAACCTTATCCAAAATCCATAGTATCTTCCATGTGTCCTTATTTAGGAAATACATTCATGATCTAACTCATGTTTTAGATATTTCTTAATTACAGATGATCTATCCACTCAAAATTGAAGTTTGGTCTATTCATATAATTGGTTTTAGGACCAAGAATATGAGGAAGAGAAATATAGAGCAATGCAGGGTCTAATGAGACCTCTACTTGAATAGAAACACCACGTGGGAGGATATGGCAGATATGTAGCAGTAGTTATGAGTAGATATGTATATTTAAAAAAAAAAATTATATAATTGATGATGTATATATGGATATGAGACTTGAAATTTAGTAGAGTAGCTTTGTATATGCTTTGGTATACTGAGTAGAGTAACTTACTTATGTGATGATGTATATTTTGTGGTTATGCATGAATATTTAGTTTAAAGCATTATACAACATCATGTAAATGGTTATGTAGATAATATTGCACTACTAATACGATTTGTATATGCATTTTTACATGATGTATGGGTTATGAATGTTTTCCTTTATTATAATTATTGGATACATTAAGGAATATATTTTAAGTTTTATTAACCATGCATGAAACACAAGGACTGTATTTATTTCTAGTGGGGGAGGATGTAATGACCCTCCTCACATGACCATTGATAGTAAATTACTTAATGATGTGAAACTTACATTTTTATTCAAAATGTGGTATTGCTAATGGTTTTATGTATGTAGGATAGGAATATTCCTTTTGACAGACAAGAGAAGTCGTTGAAAAAAGGTAAAGTAGAGAAATGTTGATTCAACTCATGAACACATGGAAGTTCACACTGAGATGTTTCATGTAGGTGCATAAGAAATTGATTACATTACGCATCTGTCTTATTTTAATGCTTGCATATTGTTTGTGAAGAATTGGTTCATCATTATATTTTGTTTATTATATGTGGTAATGAAGATGCCATGATATGGGAGCCACATTTTACAACGTTATGGTGAATTAAAAATATTATGCATACATTACCTTTGTAAAATGACAATTATTAATATAGAGATTTATGTTATAAAAAAATAATTAAAAAAATAAAGAGAAAGGAATGCGACTATATAAGAGTAATTAGAATATAAACTAAAATATGTGATTATGTAGTGGTTATTTTGTGATAAAAGTTACAATGGAATAAAGTAAAGTTAAGTCAAAATGTATCTCTCAATGACTTGTCATGATGATGGTGCATGTGTGTTTATGGGTGGCATTAACTCCTTTTCTACTGGGTGTTATACATATTTTCTATTTTGGATAATGGGTCCCGGGTTTTCGGAGTTATGGAAAAAAAAAATGATAATTTACTTTTGCTAAAACAAGTTTGTATGAAAAAGTAGATTGGAAGAATAGATAATTTACATCTTTTCTATCTATGGAGTTGATCAAAAACTAGAAAAAGGATTAAGGTGGTTAATTGGGAAATTACAGTGGATAAGGTTTACGCGTCAATATCCTGGTTGGATTTTTGTTCATTTGTTTTAAATTGCTTGAGAACAATGGTGTACTTTGTTCTAGAAATTATCCATTTCTAAAAGAGAATACCATTTGTAAATACATTGAATGATTCAATATTGCTTATGTGAATACTTGTTTGAAAACTTTGTTTTGAATTGCTTGAGAATGATGGTGTGCTTCATTCTAGAAATTATCCATTTCTAAAAGAGAATATCATTTGTAAATACATTGAATGATTTAATATTACTTCTGAGAATACTTGGTTGGAAATTGAAAACGAATTCAAGATGATGTGTGCTTCACTGGTTTTATTTATAGCTTAAAATTTGCTTGAGAAAATGAAGCAAATATGGGTGTTATATTTTAAATTTGTTTGGCTAAGCAGAATGCTTGATTCATTGATAATAGCTTGAATGCTTGGATGCCAAGAATGGTGAACAAGATATTTACATGTGGACTATTGAATTACATAATTTAGTTTTTCTATTATTATGAATCTTTATTGTGTGGCATGTTAAATTAGTTGCATAAGTAAAATGCATTCATGATAGAGCCAATTCTAATCACATTCTCTATTAATTCTGTGTTGGTAGAAATGGGGACTATTATCAACGTTCAAAACAATGGCATTTTCATCTTTTGAATTAAAACATGTTTATATAACTACAAGTGGTGTCACAAGGAATATACCAAAAACGAATAATGGTTTTCGCTTAGAGGTAGATAGTGGCAGGATAAAATCCTCTATGTAGAATTAAACTCTTGTCGTAAGAGTTTTTAAGAAACAATTATAGCATGGAACGTCATCAAAGCATAAGTTTCAACCGAAATGTCCATTGTCAATAGAAGAGACGCTATCCAATTCATAAGTTTGGTGGCTGTGAAATTCATGAAGGTGAGGTGCCTTTGGAACGATGACCACAGGTGCAGGGATTTGAATTTGAACAATCAAAGGCAATCCCACAGTCGGTTCTCACTTAAAAGGTAAATAAAGTAGGTTTCAAATGGTCAAACAATTTGTGTTAAAAAAGTCTTATACAAGCTGCTGTTTTGACATGGACTACCATAAATAAATATCAATGTTTTCAAGTCCTTTTAGTATAATGTTCCCCACTTTTTGTGTATTAAACTTGGGAACCTGAAAATTTTATGTATTAAACAATTATAGCATGGAACGTCATCAAAGCATAAGTTTCAACTGAAATGTCCATTGTCAATAGAAGAGA